>JAULKM010053711.1:0-28696 GCA_032355605.1 Rubia tinctorum
AACTCGAAAAATGATATTATAATATTTTCATACAAATAATAATTAAAATATTATATATTTTTCAAAATAATTATAAAGCATAATTCAATTACAATAGTATATTCAATAGTATATACAATAGTACATAAAAAGAAAATGCTGGAATAGAAGAAAAATCCAAATAACGCAGATTAAAAAAAAGGAAAAGTTGAAGACGCATTTTGGAAATGCGTCTTCCAGGCACGGTAAAAACAAAAAAAAATGCTTGGAAGAGATTAAAAAAACCATCGGAATGCTGGAAAAAAAAAGAAATTAGTGAGGACGCATTTACCAAACGCGTCCTCCCTATTTGCATCCGACATGGGTTACTGTAGCACCATTCTAGTCAATTTCTCGCTAATTTGAGGGAGCCTCATAAATCAAATACCTTTGCAGCGCCAGATGATCTGATTGTCCTCAACCAGGTTTATGCGCATGTCTTCTATATAACCCCTCGTGATGGTGTAGGAGACACCGAGACTCTGCCATCCTCCTGGAGACCAAGACCTAATGCTATGAGCGAGATCATACCACCCTTGGAAATCTTGCCAGTGTCTCGTGTCGACACCTAATAACAATGGTCAATAAAAATGCTCACCACATAGGGGCAATTCGTGCCAAGACTGTTGACAATGGAAGTAGGCACTCATCCTGAGTTCAAGTGGTTCCCTCCCCATGGAAGAAGACCACTGCTGATATCAATTTTTTCGTTTTTCTTCTCCCATCTCTCCCTGTGATGGCGAACCAGAAGCTCTCTAGTTGGAACCCAAATAGCCAACCCTGTTATTGGGCACACCATCGACATACTTCAACCAAAAGCACTAAGCGATGGACAGATAATCTATGGTTTGGGGGGTATCTCCAAGGTGAAAATGAACCACTTTATGGCCCTGCGCATCACGGTCTTTCCTCACCATGGAGAGGAACACATAACTCATTCTCCGATAGGTTGGCTGCCTTGTAATTATAAAACCGTCCATCCCCACCCACTCTAACATGTGGAGGACTGGCTTTGAGATATTAAGTGCCCTCAACACAGTCAAATCTACAAAATGGGATTCTAAAAGAAACTGCCCTGGACCACGTAGCTGGGCCCACCGCTCCCGATGAGTCAGCTTAAGCCTCTCTAATCCCATAAAGGGAGTACTCGGGGGCTGCACGGGCAGATACGCCTCTCCTATGGTAATAACAACAACTAACAACAAAAATAATATCACAGCCCAAGAACAATCCTGGACCTTATAGGGGTAAAAACGTCAAAGTCACTAAAATATCCAAAAATATTCCTCACACAAAGTAATCTACTCCTACAATCCGAAGCCACAACCCACAACCCACGTGCAAACTTCTAAACTACCAAAACAAAACACCAAATTTGATTAAATAGGGTGTCAGATAGGCAAAAGTACCTCGGACGAATTGACGATGCAATCTGAGTGAATTGCTCCGATGAAGATGCACAAAATCTTCCTAGAAGCAAAGCCTGATGGATTTTGCTGCCCAATTTGTATCTAATCGGTTGAATTCTTGAGTTTTGGGAGAAAAAACTCAAGAACCTTCGAACACAGAAAATCCCAAATTCGCCTGAATTTTTATTGTAACTAGATTGGATTTATAGTGGGGTTTGTTCTTGATATGAATGGAAATATTTTGGGACAAATTTCATGAATTTTGGTTAAGAAACGAAGGAGTTAAGAAAAAAATTAGCGTAGAGAGGTTTTTTCACGCTTGATTTGAAAAAAGAAACTAAGGGTTTGGCCCATTATTTTTTTATAGAAGAGGTTGTGCCCATTGATTGGGTTGTACAGGCAGCCAAATTCTTTCTGCTTCCTAGGCTCGGGCTATGCTGATTTGCAAGGTCTGTGCCACTTGAATGGCTTATACCCCTTAATCTGGCACATGTCGCATTGTATGTGTACTCTTTGAGCACGACCCGTTTGATTCTATCAATCCTTGGCCGAAAAGTCGATCGAATCCTCCATTTTGGCCTTAACTTACACCTACACTCTAAAACACAAACACTAAGCATAGATATGTCCTAACCCAACCTTGACGAGTTTACTTCATACAAAACAACTCCAAATAACACAAAACTAACACTCCAACAATAAAAATGACGCAATTCGTTGAAAAATCAAAAGGCACTGTTTCTTTATTGTCATCCAGGAGACTTATTTTTCATTCATGCATAGATAAATTGAACCTTACCAGTGGGTCTCTAGAGTCACCATCAGCAACTTCACCCACAACAATATCCTTATGGATGGATCTCCACATTTGTCTAGCCCCACCTTTCACATTGGGTTCCATAACCCATACATGCATATATTCATTATAGTTGATACTTTAGATTTCACTTTGTGCATAGAAGGTGTAGGAGCTTTTAATTCCTTCCCTCGCTCATTTAGCCATTGCATGTTAGTTTCTATAGCAATTGAAGAGCAAGGAAAGGGCGTACTTTCTAGTCTAAAGGTTAACTCTAGTTTTGGTATATTCAGCAAGGAGACTGCGAACTATGGGATTGTCTTCTATGCTGACTACCCAAATAATAATACCCTAAGAAAGCCTAAATTATCTGGTAGAATGACTAAGTGGGCTCTTAAATTAGGGCAATATGAGATCGAGTTCTAATAGCGAACTGCAATCAAGGCACAAGCCTTAGCAGATTTCATTGCGGAGATGATAAGTACAGATGAACGAGAGGCAAATATGCAACAAAATCTTGGAATCAACAAAGGAAAAGCCAAGTGGGTAGACATTGCATGGAAATAGTTCATTGATGGAGCATCTAGCAGAGAAGGTTGCAGAGCAGGATTGCTACTGGACAATCCAGAAGGAGGGGAGCACAGATATTCACTTCGTTTTGACTTTCCACTTACCAATAATGAAGCTGGATACGGGGCACTAATATGTTGCTTAGAACTTACAATCAGGATGAAGGTCAAAAGCATTAGGTCCTTTAGTAATTCACGGATAATAGTCCAACAAGTACGGGGAGACTACGAAGTGCAAGAAGAGCAGTTGATAAAGTATTTAAGAAGAGTTTGTCAGCTCATTGCCTAACTCAAATACTTTGATATTCAACATGTACCAAGACGTGAAAACACAAAGGCAGACGCCTTGAGCAAACTGGCGAAAACCATATTCAATTCATTGATTGGACACATGGATGTGAAAGTGGAGGTCATTCCAGTCAGAAGTATAGTAATTACAACTGTGCCAATGGTTCAAATAGAAGAAGTAAACTTGATTACACAGTTAATAGATTATTTTGCAATGGGAAAGTTTCCAACAGACAAGATACAAGATACAAGCTAGAACGTTGGAATTGCGATCTCACAACTTCGTTTATGAAGGGGGAATTTTATTTAAAAAAGGTTTCTTATCTCCATGGATAAAGTGTGTAGGACCATCGTAAGCAGGCAAAGTATTGAAAGAAGTGCATGAAGGATTATATTGAACACATCAAGGGTCTCAAACAATTGCGATGAAGATAATTTGGACAGGTTATTATCGGTCAACTATGTTCAATGATCCGCACAATTTCGTGCTAAAGTGCAAATGCTCTAAGATTAATGTCCCAATATCGCATAAACCACAGGCTGTTTTAACAGGAATATATGGATCTTGTCCATTTGATAAATTGGGAATTGACCTAGTCAGACCTTTTTCAAAGGGTGTTGGCAATGCAAGATTTCTAATTGTGGAAATTGACTACTTCATGAAATGGGTAGAAGCAAAGCCATTGGGAAGAGTCACAGGAGAAGTACCAAGAAAGTTTGTTTGGCAGAATATAGTTTGTCACTTCGGGATGCCACAAAGTATCATCACAGACAATGGCACACAATTCACAAGTGGGACTGTTACTGAATGGTGCTCGAAGTTAGAGATCACACAAAAGTTCACATTTGTAGCTCACCCACACACAAATGGTTAGGTGGAGGTAACTGACATGATCATAGTTCAGGGTATTCAAAAAATGGAAGAAAAGAGAACTAGTTGGGTGTACGAGAACCCAAAACCCTATGGTCGTACAGAACAACTATTCAACAACCAACAAGAGAAACACCATACATTCTAGTCTATAGATATAAGGAAGTAATACCAATGGAAATCGGAAACTCAAGACTTCAAGTAGAAGAATACAAGGAGGATGATAATCCCTAAATGATGAGGATTTAGACGAGCTCGAAGAGAAAAGACAACGAGCAACAATCACAGAGGCAAAGTACAAAGAAAAAATGGCCAGAGTATACAATCGAAAAGTCAATGAGACACAATTTTGAATTGGTGATCTCATGCTGTGGAAAAAATTTGCAAGTCTGGCAGAAGAAAAGGAAAGCTAAGCCCAAAGTGGGATGACCCGTACAAGATAACGAGAGTGCACCAATCCAACTACTACGAGTTAGAAATATTGGATGGCAGCAACGTCCCCAACACTTGGCATATGATCAACTTAAGAAGTCTTATGTGCAGATTTTAGGTGAAGGGTAGGAAAAATCCAGTTGTATAGGAGCTATGAAATGATCATTGGTGATGTTCGCACTTAGTTTAGTTTTGAAGGCGAAATTATCGTAGTCGTACATTATAAATATCAAAAAGCATCTTTGAGGCAAATCACTTTTCTTGTCCTTTACTTACATCTTATAAATAATAGCCAACAATGGTGCATCGCAAACAAAATATCAGGTCTTGTAGTCGCGAATAATTGAGTTTGACCAATCAAGAAGCAACAAGCTACAAAGTGTTTAACAAAATTGGGAAAACCAACAAAAGCAAGCAATAGATATTACGATTCGCACAATACAGCCTTTCAATATTGCAAGCTATAGATCTTGCAACTTTACAACCTTAATTTTGCAAGCCATAGACCTTGCACAAAGCCAGACATTCCTACAAAAGCATCAACGTAAGCAAGCAATAGATCTTGCAGTTCGCACAATACAAGCTCTTGATTTTGCAAGCTATAGATCTTACAATCTTGTAAACATAACTAGGAAAGCCATAGATCTTGCAAAAAGGTATATGTGCCTACAAAGATAGCGACAAAAGCAAGCAATAAATCTTGCAGGTTCGCACAATACAAACTCTTAATTTTGCAAGCCATAGATCTTGCAAACAAAGCGAAATGTTCCTACAAAATTAGCGACAGAAGAAAATAAAAACCCATGAAGCTTCGCATGGTAAAGGCTTATGACCTTAATTAAGAAAGCAATAAACCTCTTAGACAAACATACAAATGAACAAGTGCAAATGCAAAAAGCATATCACTTTATGTTAATCAACAGCGAACGAACCAGAATCCAAAATACAAATCAATATAACATAGAAGTACTACTTGAAACATTCCAAAAACTAAACTAGTACATCGAATAAAAAACTATCTACTCCTTGAGGCGAGATATGATCCAGAAGATGAAGAACTGCCACAACGACGAGATTGCTCAGCCTTACGATGAGATTGCTCAGCCTCGCACTCCTCTTATAGAATATGATCATACTGCCACTTCAGGCACAAGTAGGCAAGATCCTGCATTTAACCCCTTCATTCCCTATGATCGAGATACCTCGCATAAAATGCCTTAAAATCTGCTATAGGGCTGAAGTCCTCGCGGTCAATCTGCATACTAATAACATCAACAGTGTCTTGATAATTCTTGTTTGTAGCTATCATTTTTTTTACTTTGTGTAATAGTCAGAAAATATGCAATCTAATAGACTCAGACAAATTAATCATCTGCCTGCCCATATTAATAGTGAGATCTCCACGGCCAGTAGAACCACGAGATGATGATGGAAGAGCCTGAAGATTATCTTTGCAATCAACACAAGCTTGTCCAAGCTGGGTGCACACATGAATCAAGACAATTACACTCAGTGTGAAGGCAATTATTCTCACTATGTAGCTGGGTATTTATAGCGAACTGTTCATCAAACCTATTTTGCCACCCAGCTGAGGAAGAAGAAAGGTGATCACACTCATTCTATTTTTTCTTCAATCGATCCAATAAATTGTCGATACGAGAACACTGCCTATCAATAATCAAGGTCTTTTGATGAGTTTCGCATGTCTTTTCTTGCTCCAAAATACTTGCCTCATCTTGCTAACCAAGCATTTTAACCATACTCAATTGTTGGCGTTGAATAAGGTTGTTTTTTTAGCACAAACATCTTTCAATTCACGAACAGAGTCTTGTGTGTCTTTAAAGTCTTCTTCCATTCAGCTTCCAGATCGTTGATACTAAGCAGCATATACTTCAGACAAATACCCAACTATAGCGCCCATTCCTTAACACGGCTAGGAAGGATGAGCGAATGCATGTATACATAGACTGATTCAAGATCGACTAAACTACAAATTATATCCTTGTCCAAAGATTCAATACTATAACCTTCAGGTACAAACTTTCTAAAAGGGCATGTTGTAGAAGGAAATGGAGAGGAGGAGGAAGTAGCAATTTTCCATCCAAGACATAATTGAATTGATTCCAAATTAGAGAAGCGATCAGCAGAAACAAGCTCAAGATATTCCTTGGATAAAGATTGAGTAGCTTCAACCAGGCTAATGGGGCAATGTGAATGAGGAGAGGAAAACCCAGGGCGGTGATGAAAATGAACATTAGATCCCAAACAGTCAAGACGTTTCAAAAAGTTATGATCAACCAAAATATCAAAACCCTGCACATAAATAAATACAATGAGAAGTTGCAAAATTAGAAGAGCGATGCGAAATTAATATCCATAATAGTACAAATAGTGCAAACATACATCAAAGTATTATTACGAATTACAAATAAAAAGTCTCAAAATCTATAACACTAATATCAACTAACATTAGAGGTAAAAGTAGACGAATACTGGACAACAAGAGCATAATCCTCTTTGTTCGCATGTTAAGTGGAAACCTCAGTGTTCGCATTGGCCTCCGGATTAGAAGAAAGTTTAGGATCACGAGTAACGACTGGAAGATCTTCAAAATAATCAACTCTGCACTTCTCCAGCTCAGTCACAGAGGGCCAAGAGGGAAGGCCAAAGAGGTGAGATAACAAGGAATGGGGATGACCACCACCAAAAATGCTGCTATTAAAACCATCACTAAGCACAACTTTCCATTGTTCTAATACTGCCTCTGACCTAGCCAGTTTAGGAAAATTCATAGCATTCAAAGTATGGTTCAATTCTTATAATTTGACTAGAGCTTTGCAGTAACCAAAGTTGCGAGCAGAGGTAGGAACTTCCTCAAATAACTTGAAGAAAGACTTCATTTTAACAAGATGATCAATAAGGACTTGAGAGTATCTAGGTGAAGCAGGACCATTAGTTTGCATATCCTCCAACTCAGAATGAAGCTTTTTGGCTTCCTCCTCAGCTGCCTTCCCAAGTTCCTCAGTAGCTTGTGCATGTTCATCAGCAGCTTCTACAGAGACATTCATAGCTGAACACTTCTTCTCACTGGCATGATATATTTTTAGTTACAAACCGTTTTCCTTTGAAAATTTCATAACTCGCTCGCTAACAAGCTGAAGACTCTCACAAACCTTATCACATTTCCATAAAGATACATAAGAAATCGTAATAAAGGAACATCAATTCAAACCAAAAATAATTTTAAAACTTTTAACCAACATACACAGCCATTTTTTCATTGAGAAAAGTTTAGATAAATAGCAAGAATAGTTCCTTCTACCATTAAAGTACTTAATGATCCACCAATTCGATCTTTTTTCCTTCTACTTTGGAAGGTATCAGTGGAATTTCTAGCAGCTACCTCTCTACCCTTATTAACCATAACTTCAGTAATTATTAGCTAAGAATTTGCTTCGACAACATTCTCTTGTGGGACAAAAGTTTCATTGTTGTTGTTTGTTTGGGTAGCCGTAGCTTCTGGCTCCTCATTTTCATCATCAAAAAAAATATCCTCTCAACGGAACGCTCAGCTAAATCCATATCTGCAATCCAGTGTACAAAACAAGTTAGACTAACACACAGAGAAAATTGGACAATGAGAACAGTACAAGATAAAAATAAGTAAGATAGGGAAACAACAAGATAACTACAAACAAACACCTTCACTCTCATAATCAGAATGGCGAAGATAGATCAAATGTTCGCTGAGTGTTAATACAACCTCAGACTCAGTATTAAGATGAAACCCTGCCCTAGGAAGTTTGGATTTGGGAACATTATAGTTCCAAACTGGCAACGATGGTTTACTTCCATTACCAAGTTTTAAAAAGAAATTATGTTTACGTCATACACCACAGTTATTAGGAAATCAACTGACAAACTAGACATTGGGAATGATTGGATAAAGAGTAAATTTGTCGAATTAGTTTTTCACCTTGCGAAGCTAATAAAGCCTACAGAACAGGTCAATCGAGAAAGGTATTTGAGCTTCCTCGCACACATGATTAGAAAACAACAATGATCGAGATAGCCTTAGGGTGAAGCTGAGATAATGCGACATGATAATGTGAGAGTAAATCTAAGATGTGCTGAGAAATAGGACAAGAGGTTCCAAATTTAAGATAGTCTAGGTAACAAGAGATAAAGCTAGGAGGAGTAAAGCGAACACTCTCAGAATTATCAAGGGCCTTAAGCTTGTATGAGGACAAAAAAGGATAACTATTTTTAAAATTATCTAAGTAGTAATCGAAAAGAACACTACTAATGGTAGAAGAACCGATGAGATATTCGGAATCCTCCCCAGAGTTGACTTCGTCAACTTGGACATATTTTACGGAGGGTTCACCAACATTAAGGATAGATATTGAGATGGACATAATTCCTAAAATTCAGATGAAAAATCTATCAATTAGAGTCAGAGAATGCAAAAGGGCATATTCCTGTAAAAGCTGAGAAAAGAAACACAAGATACATGCCAAGAAAAAACAAAGAAGAATAGAGAAGAAGGAAAGCAATCGGAGAAATCCTAGACCAAGATTGAGAAACAAAGTTACTATAATGGAGACGTTGTACAAGTTCACAATTATAAGAATCGCCTTCGAAAGGGAGAAGATTAAGAACAAGAAACTTACAAGTTGATGGTGTACAATGAGGAGCTGGAACGATAAAGAAGGTAGGAAGAGGATGAAGAATCCAAAAGGGTTACAGAATTTAATTTAAGAAACTGAAAAACCAAGAGGAGTCAAATCAGACAGGAAAACAATGACGAATGTCTGACAAAAAGTTACTTACCATTTTAGGAATACGCGAAGCTGGCTGTATATGGGTAGATACAATACACTGAATAGTGACAAAATTAAATCACCAAAATCGAAGCACTTATAAAGGGGGTAAATATAATGGTGGGATAGGAAATCTCGGAATGGTACAATGAATAATGAGGAGGAAATATCGGTTCAATCAAACAAAATCTGAAACAATTAACTCTGTTAGAAGCTATACGAATATAAAGAATATTCAAATTCAAAATTCAAAATTAAAAACCCCACCAAAATCGCATCAATAGCCAAGAAGCAAGTAACACTTCGCAAAAACAATCTTAGTTGGATCAAAGATGAACATGTTGTTACAGCTTCAGAAGTTCACGAAACAACAGTTCACATATATTCCACAAACGAAGTCATCGCTTCGTGTTCATTAGTATTCATGGCTATGGGGGGCCTATAGTGTATACCTAGCCCATGGACCACATCACTAACCCATAAATTAAAGGATGTTGGGCTTTAAGCTCAACCCAAGAATGAAAAATGAATAGAGCTAACGAACAGAGAAAGGTGGAGCCTGGTCTGAAAGACTTGGAAACAAACCGATAAAGGTGGAACCATATTTGAAGATTTATCCATGAACCGAATTAATAGGAACCATGATGTAACCCACGATATCAGATGCTAACAATGCGGAACCACGATTGTGGACACCTATAAATACAAGGAGGGCAACACTGAAAAAGATAAGTAAAACTAAACTGAGAAATTCTTATTCTCTGAAGGAAAAACACTGACTTGATCATCAGAGTATTTAACTCAGAATCACTACCAGGACCTGTTTTTTAGGGAGAGGAGATATACGGCGAACAACACTTATTTTGATTGATCGGGATTACCACATCAAAAACCCTAGCAATTGCAAGTGGTGCGGACTGTGCGGTCGAGCGCGGTCGCGCCGGCTGGGGCTAGCATGGCCCGTGCTGCCTGGTACAGTTCGTACTGGAGGCTCCTGGCATGGACCGTGTGGCCTGGCATGGGCCGTGCTGGATTTTTCTAGCACATGCTCTGCTGGACGGAGCGAACCATCGGCTGGACCTCCATTTTTACCACCGAATTTTGTGTCCCGCATAGTTTAACTTGAGTCGTCAGCTGAAAGCATTTTTTATCAACTGAATGGTGCGGGTCATGTGAGTTCTCACAGGTCGTTGGTTGGGAGTCATTTTCCAAGCAAAAGATGGTGCATCCATGTCAATCTCCACACCCCGTCTAATGGTCTTCGAATATTTGAGTTGAACGACACATGCCATTTTAAAGTGAACGGCCAGTGTCCATACTTAGTCGCACGAGGACTTGGGACAACACGAAGTGCGATATCGTGACAATGACCTATGGCACAGCCCGTGCTGACTGGCACATCCCGTGCTAGAGGCCTCTGGCACGGACCTAGCGCCTGGCACAAATCGGTTGGTGTCGTCTGTTGGTTGGTCCTTGCCGGTTAGTTCCTCCGTTCAAGTTGGTTTCTCCTGTCACATCTTTGAGGACGTTGAACTTTGACTCTCTCATTTTTTTCACTCAATCCTATCTACTACCACTTTTTGATTCATGGCCTTCTGTCAACTACCATCTTTGCAAATGGTATTCATCTATTACCATCCTTACTAATGGTCTTCTAATATCTACTACCATCATTGCGAATGACTTTCTACAAGATGATGTCAAAATATTCACGAACAACCTACTAGTAAGCTCACAAAGGAAAATCTAGGTGCTCATGAATACAAAGTGTTCATTAGATTCAATTAAGTCTACAAAACTTGGGATTTAGATAAGAAACCTAATAATGGTCATCTAAACCTTTTGTCGTCTAAACCTAACTAAAACTAGCAATCAACTAGGCAACACATACTACCAAATGTGTCAAATGCTTTAGTTCATGCCTGCATAAAAGTGCAGATCAGCTCACCTCTTCACCGGTTTGGGCCCTTGATCTAGTGTCAAACTGCCTTATATCATTTTCCATTTCCTTAAAAAATGGCATCCTTCAGACTCTTGTTTGCAATGGATCTGTTGCAAGCCATATTCACCATTCTCATATCATCATCACATAAGCCTTCGAAGAAATGTAGACCAAATCACCATCTTTGAAGGGGTGACATGAACAACTAGCTAAGAGTCTCTTGAACCTTTCCCAATACTCATAAACAAACTCGTTGGGGTGTTTAGAAGTGTTGGAAAGCTTCTTATTTAGCCCAAAGAACTCTGATATGGGGAAGAACTTCACTAACGACCGTCTCTTCGTGTCCATCCAACTTGTAATGCACCCCAGTGGAAAATAGTACAACTAGTCTTTCGCGATATCTCTAAGTGAGAAAAGGAAATATCGGAGATTGTAGTCCTCTTCTAAAAAACCCGAGGGGTTTCATGTTAGTGCAAACAAGATGGAACTCAAAGAGGTGCTTGTCCATATCCTGTCTAGCCATACCATGAAAAGTAGGCAAGCACTGTATCATTCCCAACTTTAATTCACATGTCACATTTGTAGGCATAGGTGGGAAGATGATGCAGAGTGGTTGATTATCCATATTTTGAGCCATTAACTCCCGAAGGGTTATGTGACCCTCAGCCATTGGAATCATTGATCTAGTATCAACTAGTCCTTGAGGAGTTTCCTTGGTTTCTCTACTTCTTTTTCTTCTACATCTACCGGTGGTTTGAAGTAAGCACTGTAGAGATGCTAAGTTCGTGGTATGGGTATGTACCATAAATAAGGAACAAAATATTACTTGTCCTCAAACAAACACTAGCAAACAAGTGAGAGTATTCGAAGAAAACAAACAAGGGCTCAACACAAAAACTATAAAACAAAATAAAACAAAAAGTTTCTCAACTAAGTAATAAAGCTAGCTATCAATAAAACACGCCCTAAATATCCCCGGAAACAATGCCAATATTTGGTGGGAAACTGAGCGCCGTTACAAAATTCTAGCCCTTGCAACTAAAGATGAGATTTGTATATTTCTCATGTTCTTAATCCTATCTACTGTAAGGTAGAGAGTGACAAGTTCAGGTGTCATCCACAAGGATAAAGGGATTTAAAGGAGATCGTCACTAAGTTCACCCTTGGGCATCACCCCAAGTGTGTGTTAGGGATAGCATACATAAGAGGGGTTTGTGTTAAGATTAAACTCCTATCTACGAGCATATAACTAAAAAGAGATTAAGATAATGGTTAACTAGCCTTGGGGGTATTTGCATCACATGATTGACATAAACCATTTGATCCTAGAATTCTTTCGACAATAAAGAACGATAATTGTATTTAGTGCTATATCACACGATATAGAGATGTTAATTTCCCGAGAACTCCCTCGGTCTGTCACACCATGTTGGTTTGCCCCAACGTTAAAATCTCACCTCCTCCACATAAATATAGAGGTACACTATATCTGCTGCCACCTCTAACCCTCACCACTTGGGTCAATAAGCCTATGATTTAAGGTCAATGCCTTGCGTCGGTATCATGTTAAACCCGGCAATAGAATGAAGCATCGGGATCTCCACCGTGAATACTTGTTCTAAGTTTGTAACTTAGAACATTAGTACCTCGTGATAACTCTAATGTCTATAGATACAAGGCATAACACTTAGTTTCCACAAACTAGGAACCTAGCTCTCAGGTATTAATCGTGATACGCCTGTTTAAGATTTTAACAACGCCCGACCTATTTCGGCCATCCCGACCAATTTTAGGAATTTAATCATATACTCCTAAACATTGGGTATGACTAATCCAATTATCATTATCACCCTATTACTACCCTGGTAGCTCACAAGGTTATTTAGTGTTACCCCTGGTACTCACAATGCTACAAGCAAGTTTGATAATCCAACACTCCCAAGCTAAATTCAAAGTCTACACTAATCATGCATGAATTAAACTAGGTGTACATCCTAATCACATTCAATACATGCATTATGAAAAGAACTTAAAGCACAAATTAAGCATGATAGTTTATAGCAACTTCAATAGACATGAATCTTAAAGTATCACAAATCTAAAGTCAAATCTTGCTTACGACTATCCCAAGTCATAAATTACGCTACTAAGATCAAACCCATGATATTCAATGGATTAAATGCCATGGGAATGTGATGTGAATGAAGATCGAGAGTGAAAACCTAGATCTTTTCCAAGTGCTTCCGCCCTCCTTATTTCTTAGAAGAAATTAGGCCTTTCATAGTGAAAAGAGAAAAGGCCCAAAATACCAACTCTTAAACCCTAGTTGTCGGGTGTGCATGGCCTATGTGGTATGGTCTGTGTACATCTGCATGGTCCGTAAACTGGAAGGGTGCCCTGGTGCCTTTGACTGCACCGGTCGTACAGATCTGCACGGTCCGTGTCCTGGAGCTTAGTCACGTGTCATTCTACTTGTACGGGCCGTGCTAAATTGCATGGCATGTGTCCTAGAGCTTCCTTGGGCACGAGCTGCTTACATGCACCTGCCATACTTCAAAGTCCATGCCTTCTTTCTTTCCTCCGGACTTTTGGCTTCCTTCTTCCGCGATCTTCCATCTTCTGCCATTTTAAGATCAGCGACTTTCATTTTTCTACGAAACTTGCAATTGGCCTTCTATCTACTATCATCCTTGCGAATGGTCTTCACTCATGAGTAATCTACATTTTAAGCTTCCAAAAAGAGATCTAGATAATCTCACAATTGGCTCACAAAATAGAGAAGTTAAATAGGAAAACCCAAGATGAAGGTTCTAACTCCCTATTATGCAAAACCTATCTAAACCTAACTATCCACCAACAAAAGCATTTGAAAACAGATGTTAAATTCTCTAAGAAAACATTCATTTGACTTCTCATCACCCATCAAATTTCACCCAACTTTTTGGTGGATGTTTCCATTAACTGTGAAATAGAGGGTATGTTTTCTTGATTGGCCATTATAAGTACAGACCAAAGCTCTTGTTCTGTAATTATAGCTTTGGTTGGTGCTTGCTGTCTTCAATTTTGATGGCAACGACTATGCAAATGAATGATCTCGCTTTTCATAAGCACAAGGCTCTCGGCCCTGAAGAGTAAGTTCATAAATAACACGATTTCGTGCACGATGTTTTAGATAGGGAATAGCTCGTCATTCGGTTTCAATGATCATGGGACAGTGTTTTTGGAATAGTGTTGGTTCATTAGTTCCGCATGCTGCTTCATCATCCTCAATCAAAGTGGGTCCCTCTTTAAATATTAAGTAGTGTTTTTTTAGATATTATACTAATTTTTTTTATGTTAGAGAAATCTGCTGATGTCACAACGGATTCAGTGATCTGAAAGTCTTGCAGTCTTATGAATGCCAAAGTAGAAATTTATCAATTCTTGGATACTCTTTTCGTTGGTTCATGTTCTAATGAGATGTAAAATTCAGATTAACTAATGCTACCAATGCGCGCAGGTGGAATTGTAAGAGTGTCTGATGATGAACTTAACTGGTCTGTAGTTTGCCGTGCTTGCATCAGGTTCGCTTTCATTCCTTTTCTCCAATTCATGTAAATGCCAGATTTCAATTTGGATTGACCGATGGAACTTATTTGCTTTAATGGCTATTTGATTGGATGATCGCAGTTTGCTTCTGCATGCATAAACAAGTTTTCTTGATTTATTTTTGCCATGCAGTTCAATGTTAACTGCATTGATCCATGGCTACGGCAACAAGGGACTTTCCCTGTTGGTAAATTTTGAGCTGGGTCAGGATAAACATAATGGACATGTAGAAGATCCCTATATTTTTGGGAACTTTTTAACAAAAACACCGGAAAAAATAATAGAGTTCGTCTCTTGAAAAATTGTCTTTTCATAAGTCACGGAAAGAAAAAGGTTTAAAGTGCAATTTAGAAGAAATTATGATAAAATTTTCGGATTGTATGAATCGGGTTATAAACTTTATAACTATTACACGTTGCATAATAAATTTTTGATATTGCAACTTAGACATTTTATCTTTTATTGTTTTAATTAAACTACGTCTTTCCATAAGCATATGGAAAAACGATTTTTCCCAAAATTTTACCAAAATAAGATTAGTGTTTTTATTAGAAAACACATAAAGAGGATTTGCCGGGTCCCTTGTCTAAAGGGTATTGGTCTAACATGAGATTTTCTCTTAAAATAGTTAAACATCAACTTTTTTAAAAAAATAAATAAAATAGACGTAAAAATTATAGAGAGTTTCTCATATCAGACCGCGGTTGGACCAATCATGACAAAACTCATTTTTATAACTTTTAAAACAGGTTATAATTATTTATATTTCAATATATATTTTGAAATAATTATTTTAGAAAATAATAACTTTCATTAATGGTTTACAAAAACATTTACAGCTTATTTTCTTTACACACACTCCTTTACTTTCTAATTAGTAATTAGCATCAACCATAAGCTTAGCACATAGCTTTTTTGGCTTAGGTTTTAGCCAAGCTCTATACACTGAACACTCCAAAAATTTCTCTACTATTTTAATCTCCCTTGTTTCATCCTGAAAGCATTTCCCATTCCTCCATTTCTAGATACAACAGATTGTTCTTGTCACTGCAATTTTCAGTAGTTAAGCATTGCCAACCCTTCCCTTTGCAATTCTGCTGCAACTACTCCAATTCTTCATCCCACTGACCCGGTTCCCTGTTTATTTTCAGCCAACTCAAAACACTTCTCCATACAGCTTTTGTTTCCCTTCATTCAAAATACCAATGTTGTATTGTTTCTTCATCATCACAGAATGCACATTTAACTTCCACATCCAGCCCGGATTTCTTTAATCTATCATGTGTTGCCAACCTTTTATAACAATACATCCAGCAAGTAAGTATAGCTCTTGGCCTTGCATTATTCTCATTGTTGGCTGTTGGCTGTTGGCTGCTCTTTCCTCAGTTCTTTGGACACCTTTCTGATACTGAACTTAATCCCCTGCAATTGCTTCTCTCACACCTCAATATTCTGCACTTGCTCAGATTTTTAATCATCCATGATGCACTGCTGGGAACTTCACATCCATCACCTCCTTATCTCTGATATAGTAGGCATGTACCCACTTGATCCACATTTTATCTGTTTTTTCACAAAGATTCCAAAGTGTTATGCTGGAACTAGCTACACTCCATTCTAACAAAGAAATAGCATGCAATCCCCACTCTTCAATGTGCTTTATAAAAGCTTTAGGAAGTGGAAAAGCCTGCATCCTATTATTCACTACAGAGAACAGAACATTTTTATAAGTTGTAGCCTTCTAGCATGACTGAGGAGTTTAGCACTCCAATGCTTAACACTATCTCGGAGTCAATTCCTCATTTGTTCCTCCTTATCCACTTTTATCTCCCTTCAAAATCACCTGCTCTACATGCCTGATTTGTTTTCCTCGATTCTTTGACAGAACCACTCCACTCACATTCCTTCACCTTCTGTTTTCTAGCCTATATCACTATCAGTTGTTCATTTCCCTCCTTTTTAGTCTCAACTTTCTCTTTGTTATGCCATTTCTAGGATATTTTCTTATTTTCCTCTTTCTCCTTACATGAATGACCGCCCATCTTAATTTTTAAAATGTTTTTACAATTTTGGAAATATCGTTGAAATATATGGAACAAATATCAAATTGCATCATTTTTTATATTTAATTTTAAAAAAAATCTCATCTAATGGTTAGATGATTTAAAGCAAAAGAAATTGTTTTAAAAATTACATCAAAATATGACATTAATATAAAAATAAAATATTAGCATTAATATTAATATTTTTAAAAAAATCAATTCACACTATTAAAACATCAAAACATACCTTATCTAAGAATATTCAAAAATAAAAACAAAAACTTTAACATTCCACGTCAAAAGTCTAATACTCCATGTTAAAAAAATTAATACTCCAGGAGTATTAATATCAAAACTGTCACGAAAAACTGATACGTCCATCAAAATATGAATATAAAATAAAATTTGATAATTAAAATAGTAATATGTCACAAAATAGTATCAAAATATATAGCCGTATCAAAATAAAATTTTGACTTTAAAATAAATAATATTGCTTTTTAAAAAAACAAAGTCTTGTGCGAAACTGTCTCATGGCGAGATCAAATGTGCAATATTATGAAGTTTAATTAGAGATGGGTTCCAAATATAATTAAAGAAAGTTTGGGAGTAGAAGGAGAGATCTGGGTGAAAATGCCACTTTTTGGGGGGTGTATGCATAAATAATTGGGAAATTAATAATTCCGGGTCATAAGAATCTCGTGGGTTGAGAATTCGGGTCGGAGAAATTCGTTGATAGAATGTAAAACGCACAAATAATTGTGGTTGTGTGTATTCATATATATAGTGAGTACAAAGGGTATATAAGATAGAATCGAATATGGAAAATGATATATACAAAACCAATCAGATTTGGTATTCTTTTCTTAACTTGATTCTAATATATCTAATATTCTATTACCCCCACCCCCTCAAGCCAAGCGTGGAACTTGTCCCAACGCAAAGCTTGGATTGTAAGAACTCAAACTGAGGACGAGACAAACCCTTTGTAAAGATGTCAGCAAGCCGTTGAGCCGTTGGAACATAAGAAACCTTGAGCTAGCCAGAAGACACCATCTCACACACAAAATGATAATCAATATCAATATTCTTGGCTCTCTTATGCGAAATCAGATTTTGAGCAAGAAAGAGAACATTATTATTATCACACGGAAAAATAGGCGGCGCACAAGAAGAGACGCGCAAATCTTAAAGTAAATTCATCAACCAAACTAGTTTCGCAGTAGTATTGGCCATAGCCCTATATTCTGATTCTGAATTTGAACGAGAGATCGTAGGTTGTTTCTTCACACTCTATGAAACCATATTACCACCAAAAAATGGCATAACATAAGTAGACCTACAAGTATCAATACAACAAGCCTAATCAGCATCAGAATAACTGAAGACTGGAAAAGCGGAAGAATTCTTGCAAAAATGAAGACCATAATGTATAGTGTCACAAATATAGTACAGAATTCGAGTAACAACTTGGTAATGATCATCAGTAGGAGCTTACGTATACTGACTGACCGTGTTCACAGCATAAGAAATATCGGGACGCGTAATTGACAAATATTGTAGTGAACCAACCAAAGAACGATAAAGTGTGGGATTTCCGAATGACTTGCTAGAAAAACTTGATAGCTGCGAAAAAGCCACAAATGGAATAGAAACTGGTGTAGAATTCTGCATTCTGGCACGCAATAAAATGTCCTTGCCATATCTTCCTTGTCCAAGGAATACGCCATCAGAATTACAAACAACCTCCAATCCCAGGAAATACTGTAAAGTGCCAATATCGGTAATCTTAAACTCCTGATTACCCCGATCAATAAACTTCCGAATGTGATAATCATCATTCTCTGTGAGAATAATGTCATCAACATAAACTAGCAAACAGAGTAAAGAGGCACCCTGTGAGAACAAAAATAAGGAGGTATCTGCAGAACTGCACACAAAGCTCAGGCTAACCAAAAAAGTACTAAAACATTGAAACCAAGCACGAGGTGCTTGTTTCAATCCATAAATGGCCTTGCATAGACAACAAACATAATCAAGACGCGTAGGATCTTTGTAACCAGTAGGCTGTTCCATGTAAACCAGGGAAACAAGAACACCATTTTAAAAGGCATTCTTAATATCAAGCTATCTCAAGGGCCGATTTTTGGTGACAGCTATGGATAAAATAGTACATGCAGTGAATGTTTTCACCACTAGACTAAAACTATGATCATAATCGAAACCAGGTAACCATGAAAAACCCCGAGGAACTAAACTAGCCTTATGCCGATCAAGTGAGCCATCAAATTTTTACTTCAAATGATACACACATTTAGAGCTAACAACATTAACATTGGGAGGACGTGGAACCAACTCCAATGTCTGCTGAGGGCGAAGGGTAGCCATTTCAGATTCCATAGCAGCAACCCAGTCTGGATCCCTGAACACAAAATGATGACCACGAGGCTCGATCTTTACAAATAAAGCAATCAATAAACCAAAAATATCATATTCATAAAAATCCTTGTACCTTAAAGAACATGTGCGAGAACGAGTGGCCATCGGATGTTGGGAAGAGGGAACCAAAAACGGAGATGAAATGTATCCCGAGGTGATCGGCATGGAACCCGGGCAATGACACAGAACCCGGGACTGGTGACGGCGGCCGTGCAGAGGGCGGCGATGGTTACGCTGGTGAAACAGAGTTCACTGGATTAGCCGGTGAGGCTGTCGGTGTTCGAACTGGTGGCGCGTGATTCGCACATGTGGCGGGGGTGGCCGTTGGGTGATTCGACGATCGTGGCATCATCGTCTGAGCTGGATGTTGTCGGTCATGCTGTTGGTCACTCTGTGGCAAACAAACATAATTTTCTGAAGACCCTAAGTTTCCGGTACATGATGAAAATCATAATTTTCTAAAATAATGGATGATTTGACTGAAGAAGATGGCTCAAACACCTCCGACGGAACTGATGAAGGTTCCAAAAAAGAAGAAACATCCAGTGAATATAAATATCTAAGAGAACCATTACAGGAAGCTGAAAAAAATAACTCATCAAATCGAGCATAGCGAGTGATATACTCTTTCTTTGAGAGGGTCAAGACACCGATAACCCTTGTACTGTGAACTGTAACCCAAAAATATACAAGACATACTCTAAGGTGCTAATTTATATGCAACATAGGGCCTCAAATATAGAAAAACTCGACAACAAATGGATAAAAATTAGAGTAGTCAGGCGAAGTACCAAAATAAACAGAGAGTGGAGACTGACCAGATAAAACTGGAGTGGGCAGTCTGTTGATAATGTAGACTGCTGTCAAAATGCATCATACCAAAATGAATGATAAAGGCCAAAATGAAAGAGTATCGATAAACCTGTCTCAGTAATATGACGATATTTCCTCTCTGTGCGATCATTTTACTCAGGAGTGTAAGGACAAGAAAGTTGATGATGAATTACCTTTGATGCAAAATGAGTCTCATGCGATGATTCACAAACTTGGTTCCACCATCACTCTGAAATACTTTAATGATGGTAGAAAACTGGTTCTCCACAAAAGCTTTAAATTGTATGTAAGCCTTTACAAAATCAGACTTCCGTCGTAGAGGATATAACCAAGTAAACCGAGAAATACAAAAATAACATCATAGGAGTAGCTAACTCGAGAAACAACAGGTGAGGGTCCCCATAGATCACAATGAATCAAATTATGTATGTGTGGTGCGCTTTTTTAAATTATCTTTAAAAGCAAGACGCTTGCCTTTAGCCATCTCACAAGAGGGACATAAATGAAGTTTAGGCAGAAAATAGTAACTGACAAACATCCAAACTTGATCAAAGAAGAAATTATGTTATAGGGAACATGACCCAATCTACTATACCAAATTTCAAAAGATGTTTTAGAAGCACTTGAGGCTACAAAGCAGATAAAGCGCACCACCATAATTCAAAACATATAAGTCATTATAAAGATGACCTTTGCCAATAACATCGCTAGTAAAGTTGTTAGAAATAGTGAAAGAATAATCATCAAAACAAATAACAGCATTTATATCCAGAGTTAACTTTCTAAAAGGCATCAAATTTTTAGTAATATGAGGAACCGCAAAAACATCAGACAAGGACAATGAATCAGAGACTCGGGAATGACCAATATGGGTAATGTTAAGAGCAAAACCATTACTAACAAAAACACGACGATTACCAGAATAAGGAGTCATACGTTCAAGAGTGAATTGAGAAGAAGTCATGTGGTTGATCGAACCAGAATCAGCTAGCCAGCGAATATGTGGTAAAGAGGCATGAGAGAAAACCCGAGAGACCAAATGAGAACAAGTCGAGGCAAAGTGACCAAATTTCTTACACCACTGAAACTGCAACTGGTACCATTCATCGTGTAATTTAGGACAAGAAGAAGCAACATGACCCGAGGTGTGACACCATTGACTCTCGAGTCGATCAAAAGAATACATACTTTTTTAAGCTAAAAACTGCCGAAGGCTACAGACAAGCATGTGTCTGGAGGGCGCATGAAATCACAAGTGGAAGGGGAGTGTTCGTTGCACACGTTCGTGCTTACACCCGCTTCTTGAGACGCCTGTCGGGTGCGTATATATGACGTGCGACCGGACTCCTGCAACAGCTGGCTTTCCAGGAATGCCGGAGGAAGAATGTCAGAGAAGACAAGGGAAGATGTGACCGGAAATAAGATCACTCGGAGGCTGGGGCTGGAGCTGTATGTAGACGGTAGTGGAAAAATAATCGGGCTAGATAGAGACTCGCCGGAAAAGGATTGTAGCCGGGAAAAACTCAGGCGACAGCAGAAGACGGAAATGGCACCCAAAAAATTATGTCCATCGGGGAACGCCGTTGGGGAAGCCGAAAGGCAACCGTGAACTCCATTGAGGAAGCCGAACTGCAACAGTGAACGTCGTCGGGGAAGCCAAGAAGGGCAGAGAAGAAAAATGGAGCAAACTTGATCGGTGGAAGGCGGTGGCGGTGGGTGAGATTCCGATCAACGATCACCGGAGATCCGAAAGCGCCGGCAGTGATCGAAAAGTGAAGGAAGAATTTGATAAATTTTGGTAAAATCCAGAGAATATTTAGAGAAACCTGACTGATACCATAATAAAATGTAAAACCCACAAATAATTGTGGTTGTGTGTATTCATATATATAGTGAGTACAAATGGTATACAAGGTAGAATTAGATACGGATGAAGACATATACAAAACCAATCAAAAAAATATTTCTTTCTTAACCCGATTCTAATATACCTAATATTCTATCATTCGTGAATCAATGTTTTCCTCATTTTTGCACAAAGTATGTGTTTTTACCAACCGACTTGATGTTTCATTGTCAGCACTTGATGTTTCAGCCAAGCCTTGTCTTGTTTTTTCATAATCTTTTTTTCCACTGAAATCATATGTTTTAAAGTTAAATTTTGCTCTTTTAATGTAAATCTTGTGTTTGCATGTTAAAATTTTTACACTTGTTCTCTTTTGACATTAATTAGTTAGTAATATTTCATTATCTTAATTTTTAATTTGTAATCTATATTATCATATTGGCTGATGTTTTAATTTTTTTACTGTGTCATTTTAAAATTTTAATGTCGATGTTTAATTTTTTTATCTTTATTATTGATTTTTATTTTTTTCATATCAGTGTCAATTTTTTTTGCACACATTGATATTTTAAAAATTCATAAGTGTTTTTATGTGATGTTTGAAATTTGAATTTGACGTGTTTTTCTTTTTTTACTTTTATCGATTCTAATTGAATTTGTCATTTGATGTTTTAACTGTTTTATCGCTACATTTATTTTTATTAATTTCATTTGATGTTTTAACTACGTGTATGTTTATTTTCTATATTTGATCTTTAATCAACGGAATTTGATGTCTATTTATATAGTACTTTCATTATTTTAATTTTAATTTTTTTTATGTTGATGTGAATTTTATTCTTTTAATTTCAGCTTTTCATGCTCTCGCTTCTCTCTTCTATTCTGAATAACCAAACAGGCTTAATTCACTGTATAACGTATTCTAACGGTCATAAACGGTCGAGCTCATCCAGAAACTCACCCGCCCATGGCGGCGCCACCGCCTAACCGCGGCGGCAAACCGGCCACGATGAGCTTCGCGCAAGCAGTTAACAGTCGTCCTCCTCCTCTTCACACTTCCTTGCCCACAACCACCATCGATAACCCAATTACTCACTATAAGGGGGAAATCGCCTATATTGTATCCCGGCAGCAGGCCGATGACCTTTCGTCTCATTACGAGAAAGCCTTGATTGGAAAATTTCCGAGAGGAAAACCATCTATGGCCAATCTTAACGCTGCCTTTAAATCAGCTGATTTCAAAGGAAACTTCCAATTGGGATCGATTGATTATAGGCACGTTTTGATTCGTTTTCAAGATGATGAAGACTACCAGAGGTGCTGGCTTAAGGCTAACTGGAATTTTGGGGGATTCAATATGAAAGTGCTCAAATGGACTAGGGATTTCTCCCCCTCTGCTGAATCAGCTATTGTTCCGGTGTGGGTGCTCATCAGGAACATTCCTTTCTTCTTCTACAACACTACCACGGTCGAAGGTATGGCTAGTCAGATAGGTAAATTCATAAAGATGGATGCTGCCACCATGTCTTTGTCTAGACCGTCAGTTGTCAAAGTTTGTGTTGAGGTAGATCTTCGAAAAAAATTGGCTGCCTCTATTAGAATTGGGGTCGATGAGGAACACATAGATAAATATCCAATTGAATACGAAAATTTGCCTTCCTATTGTTCGCACTGTAAGGTGTTAGGACATGATGATCATATTTGTAGGAATCTACACCCGGAGCTGAGAATTAAGATTAGATCCTCTCAAAAGACTCCTAGTGATGAGACGGGTCCTCCCTCAGATATTAATGGTGATTTTAGAAAGGTGGATACGGGTTTTAAACATATTGGTTCTATTTCTGTTCCTACTCCTACTGGGTCAGGTCCGTCTGGTCTTTCAATCAAGGAAAAGGATAATATTAGTGCAACGCAGGCACACCTAAATATGTCCCATAAGAGGCAGCAACAGTACAGCCCTAAAGAGCCCTCTGCTCTGCCACAAATACTGGTTCATACCGAGGAAGACATGTTGCCAGTGCAGAACCAACTACAGGTAAGTACAGGTAAGTCTGTTATAACTGAAAGCTCTAAAGGACAGGAGAATGTAGGTTCATCGTCGGCTTCGAATCTCAATTTTCTTCCTGATATTTCTGTTGCTAGGAATAGCTATGCTATGGATGATTTGATGATACCTAAAACTTCAGGGAGTTTTTCATTGGATAAAACTATAACTGACATTTTTCACTCCCAAGAAAGAAACAGAAATCGATTTCTACCACTCATACAAGAAGTTGATGAAGAGATCCAGAACTCGGATACTGAGGATGCTATCTCTACCTCATCAGAAGAGGTGTTCCAAGACATTGATCAGGATCATATGGGCGAGAATCAGAAACAGGTAAACACAGCACAGGTATCCCCTCTCCTCTGTTAACTCCCCATTGTTCTCCTGGGAGACCTAAAAAGAATACTTTCTTCACACAGTTAAATAAAATGATGACTCCATCAGGTATAGGTCCACATAAGGTAATGACTAGGGCTTCAACAAAAAGTAGTAGTTCAATCTTTAAATGATTAGTACAAACTTAAAACTGAATTTTCTGGTCTGGAACATTAGAGGCATGAATAAGGCCCTTCTGAGACTTACTCAACTAATCAAATCTCACAGGGTTGATTTTTTATGCTTGATTGAACCCTGGCACAAAATAGAAAAATTGGATTACTTTAGGAGGAAATTGCAATTTTCAAGCTGCTTACACTCGGATAATGGTAGGATTTGGATAATGTGGAACACTGGCTATAATGTTAATCTCATCAGTGATCATATGCAATTTCTTGAACTTGACATTTTCAGTCTTCAGCTTAACACCTCTTTCACAGCTTTCTTTGTATATGGACTTAGGACTGTTAACGGTAGGAAAGCTTTGTGGAGAGATGTGTCTAATAAGAATTTGGTAGACGCTGTAATCATTGGTGATTTTAATGCTATATCATCTATTACAGAGTATAAAGGTCCATCCACACCCGGTATTATGAGTATGGATGATTTTAATGTCTTTATGGATTCAAATGCCCTATACGAAATAAACACGGTGGGGAATAGCTTCACTTGGACTAATTCTAGAATCCATAACCCAACCTTTGAAAAACTTGACAGAGGACTATGTTCTAATTTGTGGAGAGAAAAATTTCCCCAATCCTCAATTCAGGTTCTTAACAGAGGGACTTCGGATCATTCCCCCTTGCTGTTATCTATTGGTAGCACAATTCCCTCCTCTCCTAGGTCATTCAGGTTTATTAATGCCTGGTTTAACAGACTAGACTTCATGGATCTCATTAAGAATGACTGGAACCTTCATCTTTCACAATCTGGCATGTTAGGATTCTACTTAAAATTACAAAGGCTCAAGAAGGTTATAAAGGAGTGGAATAAGCAATGTTTTGGAAACATTCACACTAATGTCTCAGAAGCTGAAGAAAAACTTAGGTTGGCTGAATTAGAATTTGACATAAGTGGTTCTACATCAGACCTAATCAGTTTAAAACAGGCTAGGGCTATGTTAACTAGGTCACTAATAGAACAAAACAAATTCTGGAAGCAAAAGTCCAGAATAAGGTGGTTAAAGGAGGGTGATGATAATACAAGTTTCTTCCATCACACTGTAAGGGAGAGACAATCCAGACTGGGTATTACTAAGATTAAAGGCTCTAATAACATTTGGTTAGATAATATTGCTGATATTGAATCTGAGGCCGTCCTCTATTATCAATCCCTCCTGTCTGAACCTCGGTCAATGGTTAATGGGGATTTCTACAATCATTTTCTAAGCCAAATCCCTGAGTTAGTTACTGATGTAGATAATATTCAGCTAACAAAACCAGTGGATATGCAAGAGCTGAAGTATGCTGTTTTTAGTCTCAATAAAAACAGCTGCCCTGGACCTGATGGCTTCACTCCAAAAATTTTCACTAAGTGCTGGGAAATTATAAGGGATGATCTGCTGGTGGCAGTTAATGATTTCCTTTCTGGTTCTGATATCCCTAGAGGTATTGCTGCCTCATGGATTACTATCATTCCAAAGAAAAATCCACCTTCTTCCTTCAATGATTTTAGGCCAATTAGCTTATCTAATGTTATTAATAAGGTCTTCTCTAAGCTATTAATGGAAAGGATTAAATGTTTAATGCCTAAACTTGTTTCCCCCCAGCAAACAGCCTTCATGAGTGGTAGAGATATATCCGATAATGTTATCTATCTTAAAGAAATGATAAGATTTTTAGATAATAAAGCTGGCTCCCCTAATTGCATCATCAAACTGGACTTAATGAAAGCTTTTGATAGGATAAACTGGGCTTTCCTTAACAGTATTCTCCTCAAATTTGGCTTCCACGGTAAGTTTGTCCATTGTATCATGAAAAACATAAGCCAAGCTTGGTTCTCCATTCTCATTAATGGCAAACCAGTAGGATTTTTTAAACCTTCTAGAGGAATTAAGCAAGGAGATCCTCTTTCTCCATTTTTGTTCAATATATTCACTGAATCCTTTAGTAGAAGTCTTTCTTTTGTATTTCAAACAGGTAAGTTGAAATATTTTGACCTACCTCCTAGGGCTATTAATATCTCTCACTTGAGTTATGCAGATGATACCATCATCTTCATTAAAGCTACTGATTTGAGCCTTAAGAGACTTAAGGCTTTCCTCTCAGTTTTTGAACAAACAACTGGGCAGATGGTATCATATGCAAAGTCGGACTTCTACTTATCTAAACATGCTTCTTTGGCTCAGATTAGAAAGGTTCATGATATCCTAGAAATGAAGCAGGGAGTCTTCCCCTTTAAGTATCTAGGTTGCCCAATTTATAGTGGAAGAACATTGACTGTACATTTCTTACCTGTAATTCAACAAATTGATAAAAGACTGTCTAATTGGAAGAATAAATGGCTTTCCACTGGAGGGAAATTGACTCTAATCAAAGCTTGCATATACTCCATACCACAACACATTTGGAGTGTTATGAAACCACCTCAGACAGTAGTTAAGAAAATAGAAAGACTGTTATCCACATTCTTCTGGGGAGAGACAGAATTAGGCAAGAAAAAGGTGTGGAGAAGGTGGCAACATTTGGCTTATCCCACTGACCAGAACGGTTTAGGTTTCAGATCAATCAATACCATTATAGATTCATGCTCTCTCAAATTATGGTGGAAATTCCAGTTAGGTGAAGCTTTATGGCCTAAATTAATATGGTCAATCCCTCCTTCATCTAGAACATCTCAGAATTGGAAGAGAATTTTAGCAGTTAATGCACTAGTAGAAGTCTAACTATAAAAGGAATGTAATAATTCTCCTAATTAAAATCTAATAAAACAGAAAACATTAAAAGTAAATATAAATTTGTCAAGATGGGACTTTTACCTAATATAGAAAAAAAATCTGGACAAGAATTTAATTCCTGCACAATAGGGAAAACTTTTTTAAAAATCTTAGAAAAAGAAGCCAATCACTGATGTGCCCGTGGAAATTCGACGAGGGTTTGCCTCGAGAAATGCGCCAGCTGAAACACACCCTAGTCTCAGCCTCCTCGAACATTTGTAGAATCCAAGGCAACATAGTGTAGTAGTTTTGAACTTAGATTCAAGTATCAGACATTAATATAACATGTCAAATTAGGAAGTGATTCTGGTTATTCCAAAGTCGCACAAAAAATTGAAACCCAAAGGGTTTTACGCATTGGACTGATCGCATGGTTTAATTATGAGAGATAACTACGTTTTAGACGTTTATTAGTGATATAAGCAGTTTTTCTAGTTCGATGGAGGTTTCTATACCAGAAATGAGGTTCATTTCATAGTTTATTTTATGTCAAATTCCCGTTTCATAACCAAATTAGTGTCATAGAGTTAAGTGTTTATCCATGGGCAGTTCAGGAATCAAACTCCAATCGATACTAACAAGTTTGTATGATGTTTTTGCATTTTACAGCCAATCTGCGGCCATTTTCAGTACATTAAATGTAATGCACTAGGTAGAACAATGTGACATTCATATTCACATTTTAAAACTAGGCTATACGAAAGTCAAAATACACTTGTAGACCTGAAGAGGAAACCAAACATATATACATTGTGTGGCAAAGACCAACTAATATTTAGTTTCTAAAAATTTAATAAATTTGGATGACTATAAATTTGGTATCACTTATTAGTGATTTACAATGTTTGGGGCCTCCGAACATGAAAGTCATGTCATTGACGAATGTATTTTTGTTGTATGACATGCAGTTTTCTTTGAAGATCTAGGTGTGGAAGTTCAAGTGTACGGTTAGTGTTGGAAAACACTAGTTTAAAATGGAACCGTGTGAAGGAACATTTTTATATACTTTTCAAGAGTTGTGATTCTTCCTATGATATTCATATTAATAGAATAAATTCATATAGCTAAAAAAAATACCTTTAGCTTGTAAAATTAATGATTCACAATTATAGACTTACAACACTGCTACTGCCTACCTGTGGGGGAACAATAATTTTGTATAAACATTATGGTTTAGTGGGGAGACTAACAATGGAAGAATATGATATGTAAATACCCATTATGAGAACATCAAACTTCTGTACCCAATGTTCAAAGAGAATACTAACACAACCCATCATTAGATAGTGATTAGTTGGTTCCTTGTAAATTATAACGATGATCAAGAGTTAGCATCCTGATCTGACCTCAAATGCATGTGTTTTACGGAGCATTTAACATCTCTTTTGTAATCATTTTGTGGTAAGATTGCTAGATTTAGGTAGGTTTACATCATAAGGGGT
>JAULKM010053712.1:0-12627 GCA_032355605.1 Rubia tinctorum
GAAGGATTTAGATACAAAAACCGAAAACGGTCATCTAAACCCCTTATGATGTAAACCTACCTAAATCTAGCAATTTTGCAGCAAAAACATAACAAAAGAGATGTTAGATGATTCGGAAAACACATGCATTTGTCGTCACATCAACTGGCCACTTACACATCTATTTTGTAAAATCGAAATATAACTACTACGGGGGCAAAAAAATAGTTGTTAAGGGGGGTTGTCTAGTAGTGTTGGTACGATTAAAAATCGGTGCGGGAAATATATTTTTGATGCCATTTTCATACATTAGAACCGCCCATACACACCGGTAACTTTGGTACCGACGCTTCTTGATAATCAATTACCAACTTTATCGCTTTCCATGCACCGGTACTGGCACTGTATAAACTTACCGGTGCTGTAGTAAACAAGGGCACCGACACATGATGTTATTTACACCGGTATTGCTTCCTCATTGTTTTTACCAGTGCCTACACACTTATTTTTCAGTAGTAATACAGTCAGCTCATCATCAGCACTAAACCCTTTTAATCAAGGGTGATAAACAAATTTTAAAGCTTTAACCCTTTCCAATGGTGGATGGTGGTAATATAGTTATATGTTGACGACGTTAAGTATATCAACTGATGTCCAACTATAAATGCATTATTATCCAACCTCAAAAAAAATATGTACATTATTATCCTAAAGATTGATTTCCTCTACTGGCCCCCCCACTTTTCAATTATGTATGCTTCATGCTTTTTTCTAAACCGCCCCGCATCATGCAGAATGAATAGTTTATATAACCAAATTAGCAGCCATAAGTTTTACTTAATACTATTCATTCTGATCATGACTGCTTTCACAAAAAGGCAACTGTGACCCCTATAAATACCTCCCCACATGCAAATACTCTACTCACTCATTTCCATTTCAAATACAAAAAATAAGTCAAAGCTCCTTTTTTTTACTGACTCTTTTCAAGTTAAGCACTCGTGATACAAAGATATATGGCTTCCATTGGGGCAAGTTATGCTCTCATTCATGTGCAGCAGAAGCGGCAGGAGGAGAAATTGAAGAAAAACGCAGAGGAAAAGGAAAGGAAGAATGGCGAAGGAATGGAAGTAAAAAAGAGTAATGGTAGTGGTGATAATAATGATAGTAATGTCAAGATAAATAAAATCTACCCTGCTGCTGCTGGAGGATTTTGAAATTTTACATCCTCATCATGGGTTTTAGTTTATTTAGTGGAGTGAATCCAGAAGGCGCACATGGAATAAAATGACTTCTTGTGTGTGTAATTATATTTGACGACGAAGTTCTGTGTAATAATTTGATGATGTCTCAGTGTTTGACGAATCTGATGTGATGCAGTTATTAAATATTGGCAGTATTATTTTCTGGTTTCTTTAAGTTCCGGTACATTCTGTCCGGAAATTTGGTGTTCCATTCTAAACTTTTGTTGCGAGCATCTCTAATGGTTTGGAGAGTTTGATCATCATTTTTAAGTAGCACATGCCAGATTTTTTATTTGTTTTTCAACATGATGTAAGCAATGAGATGGACTGACGGTGATTTAAAAATGAAACCATTATATTTATAACTTCAATATTACACACAAAGTTTGAAATTTTTATATTTGTAAAATTTTCATTGTGCTCATCCATTCGTGAAAATTTATTAATACTTATCTTTTTTGAAATATATTTGAATTGCATTTTTTTAAATAATTGATTACACAAAGTCTTATTTTAGACAGTCTAAACTTTAGGCAAGGGTTTTATTGTGCAATGATTGTAAGTTTCATTTGGGATGAGATTTTATAAAATTATGATAATAAATTTAGGGACCTACTGTGCAATTATCAAAATACTATGAATATCACAAAAATATTAGAATTTTTATTTTATTTTCCAGATCAGAATTCTCCTCCTCCAATCGAAAACCTGTAACCGACGTCGTTCTGCTGTCAAACACCACCACTCTTCCGTCGTAATTATTCTTCATCTGCCTTTTGTTTCACGGCGGTTATCGAGATCGAGATCAAGATCGAATCTTTGTCGGAGCTGAACTCGTATGGTCTCGATCGATCGACGTTTTCAGTGGCGAAAGGTGTTCGGATCGGCTGCGTTGTGATCGACGTTGCCAAAGTCGAACAACGACGACGATGACGAGGAGGTGAACGGAGAACGGTTTCCCAGCTTTGCAATGGAGGTGCTAGGGTGTTCAGATTCGAACGGCGACAACGACGAGGCGATGGCGATGAGGCTGAAGAAGAATAACGCTGAGATGCACGCCCCAGAGAGACAGGATGACTCACACGTGAAAACACGCGCGGGATGAATAACTATCGGCGGAGGCGGACGGCTGTGCTTCTACTCTTGAGAGGTGAGGTTTAATCTTGTTTTTTTTTGTTTTTTTTCAAAGACTTGCTGAGTTTAGCATATTTGACTGAGTATGTAATCAGCAAAGAGTCTTTGGTTTAGTGTATATTCTAGGCTTTGAGGTTATAGGCCTGGGTTCGAATCCCATCAGAACCTTTATTTTGAAGAATTTATGTTATTGACATACATGATGAGATTTAACTGAATGTATGTTCAATAACTAGTCTCTGGTGTAGTGGTTATTAGTCTAGGCTTTGAGGTTAGTGACCTGAGTTTGAATCTCACTAAGTCCTTATTATTATTATTTTGAAGAATGTTTATTCTTGAGGTACTGTACTTTTTTGGTTGATATTTGTAGTTTTTCCTCATATGTTGTTATTTTTCATTATTCGGGTGAAGTTTGTTTGATATGAGTTGATGTTTTGTAGCTTATTTGGGTGATATGGATTGATATTTGTAATTTTTTTCTTCTAATGTTGATGTTATTCATTTATCGATTGAGGTTTAGGTGATATGAGTTGATGTTTGTACTGTTTTTTTTCTCACGTTGATGTTTTCCATTTACCATATGAGGTTTATGTGTTAGGAGTTGATGTTTGTAACTTTTGGGTGATATAGGTTGATATTTGTAGTTTTTAAAAAAAATATTGTTGGTGCTTTATGACAAAAAAGTTCCTAGGAAATATTAGAGATAGATCCCTGTAAAATTATTAAAAATAGGCACATGGAGATAGAATAGAGTTAGAATTGAATAAATGCCCCCTTTCTAAATTTTAGGCTATATCACAGGACACCATCTCTATTGATTATTGTAATTAATAATACAATACTTATGCAGATAATAATAATATTTAGTTGTGTACATGAAATTACCAAATAAATTTTTTGACGCCTATTTAAGTTAATTTCTTTAAATATAAAATTGTAATTTGAGTAATTAAAAACTTGAATTCCTCCAAATTTTATTTGCAACTTGTAAATTATGTAAATACAAATATATTAAATTACAAGTACAACTATCATTTACATTATTTATAAATTTATTTAATTTTATCAACATTATTGAATTTTAATATTATATATTATAATATTTTTTCTTTAAAAACTATTTAACACATGAATTACGTAATTAAATTTATTTTTCTTTCAAAATTTATATCTCAGTTGAAAATATTAAAACCTTTTAAAAAAAGTACTAACATTAATTTTTTCAGCAAATGAAGGTAACAATAATTCAATATGCCCTTCTGTATTCCGAGGAAAAATTATTAAAAGTAAATTTTTTTTACTGGAGTTCACCTCTCCCTGCAAATCAACTTCTTCACTTTCTGACCTAACCTCATCGGATAACCCACTCTTAACAGATTCCTCGTCGAAGATAGCCATTATAGAAAAACTGCGAAAAGGTAAATGAAAGTGGGAGAGAACTTACTAATTTATGAAGAAAAGAGCGGTAGAGATGATGGAGGAATGAGAAAAGCTAAAGCACTGCGGAGTGACTTCTCCAAGAGTGCCTGCAAATAAAATGAGGAGAAGTTGAGATAGTGGGCAGTTAAGAAACTTGAAAAGGCGATTAGGTAATGATTATATTGGGAAACTGGAAGGTTTGAAAAGGCGTGAGAATCTTTGCATACCGTTTTAGAAGAAATCACCTCTCACGCACCCTTCGTGTAACTGGTAAACACGCACGCATTCTCAAATTGTACAAGAGATTAAGAATGAGAACTAAACACCACCTCGAAGCTTGGGATAATGTACAAAGAACTTCTATCCCGAGCGCTTATGAGCTCGATTCTTCGAACCACCATCTCGAGATTCTCGAAAGTATTTAAGCCATCATCAGGAGATTTTGTAGTCTCTAGTGGATCTTTAGTTTTCTGAGGGTTTTTCATAATGGTTAAATCCGGTCAAATCCCGAATAACATGATGGACTCAAACTTAATGGTTGCATCTACTGGTAATTAAGAGTTATAATTCAAGCTAAATACTACTAGGGTTATACGGTATAAATACAAGGTACATATTCATTTTTAGGATACATTTTGTTCCAATACAATTTTGGATACACGTTATTGACTTAAACATCAGAGAACTTTCCCCTAAGACCTTCGGAGGCTTGTTTTCTTGCAGCTCATAACCAAGGGATTCGATAAGGCTGCTTGGTCAGTTTCAAGACGCATCATCAAACAAATTGAATATCTTACCGCTGTCCTACCCAGATGAAAATGCAATATGTGAAGTTTTAATTTGATTCTGATGCTTTTGATAGAGGTGGTGATATTTAGGTGTGCTATGGTTTTCGATGTTGAATAATATTGTTTGATATATAAAATATAATTATTTTATTTGAAAAGTATTTATGTGGTGATGGATATAATACATTATATAATATTTGGTATTTGCATTGCTTTTATATATTTTTAAATAATATCTTCTAAATGTCCATTGTTAAAAGATTTGTGTATGTGAGTTTTTAACGTTATTATTAGCACATTTTAATATTAAATGAACTACATATTTTTAAATCAATATGTCGCATGTGATATGAAAAAATAAGGTAAAGATGAAAATATGTAAATAAAATATTTACGACAAATTATTAATAGATTTACATTTTTTTAAATCACTTACAACATATTAATAAAATAAAGATGATGAACTACATATTTTATATTAATTATTTTTATATGGACTAGCTATGACAATAATTCATGAAATACTTTTATATATTTTTAGAAAATTTGATAATGTCAAATGATTTATACTCATGTATATTATTTTATAAATAATGGTATAAATTAATATTTGTTTCCCTAGTGTGAACCAAACAGTAACAAAGGAAATGAGAAAGAATTTGATTTCTTTTCCACAATTGAACCAAATAAATTTTTAAATATAGTGTTATTCATTTCCCTTCTCCTCCTTTCCCTGTTCGAACCAAACGGACCCTAATATCTTGGCAAGTGACGGCCTCTATATGGCCTTCTGTATAGTGTCAATTAGAATTTCAGCTGAATTATATCGTGAATGGACTCCCGCATTGAAGATGGATTTTGATCTGAAAGTATGGCAATTTAACGTGTTTACTAACATTTTCCAAACCAAGCTTTGGGTTAGAGATGCTGTTAGTGTTAAAACTAAATGATTTTGCGATTAAAAATTTGCTGACTTTTCATTTCCTCAATATTTGACGGTCAAATTATTGTCATTATTTACTTTTCAACCACTAAACTATTTTTTTCATTATTTTAGTCCCTAAAAATAAAACAATTAATTTAGTCTCCTCGATAAAATAAAATAATAATAAAATCATTTGACAGTTCATGAATTGGCTTTGGTTTAGTTGTAATTCACACTATCTATAACTGAGAGGTCCAGTATTCAAAACAAACCTCTGTCAAGAATTGTGAATATTAGAGCATTTTCTTGATGGAGATTACCCTGCGTCAAGGGACCATGTCGGTGGTCCCCACTGTGGTTTCCCACCCTGCAGGTGGTCAACGATGGTGAGATCATGATGGTTTCAGTTCCGGTGACAGTGGTTCGTTGGTGGTGCAGTGTTTAAGTGTTCTCAGGAAAGCATCCCTAACTATTCAAATGAATTGAGTTTTATGCTCCACTGAGTTTCAATAGATTCAATGGTGCTGTCTCTTAGTTAGGTACAAGATTAGAATGTTAATATGTAATTTGGTTGTTTGTATATAATGTTTCGAAAAAATATCATTTGACCGTTCAATTACGTATCATTCTCTTGATCCGAATATAAGAATTGGCTTTCACAAGCACTATTGGAGACTCCACACAGGTACCGATTTTTCAGGCTTGTAGCAACGATTATTCGGTCCAAAAATGTTGTGTATGTACAGGGGTGCTAGGTTACTCATTTTGAATACTCCCTCCGGTTCTTTTAGTGTGGATCCAACTTTTGGCATATTTTTTTATAAAATAAATAAATTGGAGAGATTGCATTAAAATTATAAAATGTAAAATGTATGGTTAAAAACAATCTAATATTTACTAAAAGTGGAGTGAGTCAAATATAAAAAAATTTATCCCAAAAGAAAAGGTGAAACATAAAATAAAGGACCCGAGGAGTACGATTTTGTGAAATGCTGTTAGCTATAGTAATAGTAGCGGTTTTATAACCACTGCGAAATTCCACTGCATGTCATAATACGTGGACCGGTATTTTCGCTACATTTCGGTTGTTGTAACCAATTGTTGATGGACAAGTGGTGGCATTTTAGACTATAATATCCGGTGCTAGTTTTCGGTTCTAGTGTTCAGTTTTGTCTGTTTTATTATTAGCACCGATATAGTGGTTAATAACTGTTGCTAAGTGGTAGCCGCGGTTTTGAAAGAGGTTATTTTTTATTCTCCATTTAGCACCGATTTGGATGAGGGCAACCACTACTCTTACTATTTATTTTTCCAGCACTAGCATGTTTAAAATGTTAGGTGCATGATCTCTTTAGTATGCCTTAGAGCATGTGTAACGTTGGTTTCTTAATTTTAAAAAATTGCTCTAGAAATCAAAAACACCCACTTTGATGGTTTCTACACCGATTTTTTAATAAAAAATCGATTCCTAATTTCTAACTAAGGAACAGTTAAAACCGGTAATTTAATGCAGCGCATGTGCGCTGGGGGATGCTGGAAGCGGCACCTTTTTTTTATCCCTGCATGGGAAACATGACAGCCATGCAGTGGTCCGCGTATCCCAACCCATGCAGCCTATTTTTTTAAAAAAAACTAGAGGAACACGTGGCACCCTCTGGTTGGGCCACGTGTCCCTACATTTATTTTTTAAAAAAATGAGTTTTTTATAAAAATCTGTAAAATATTTTTAAAAATCAGTAAGAACCCGTAAAATTTTTTAAAAAAATTATGGAAAAAATTTTATTCCCAAAATATGAAATAATTTATGAAAAAATGAAATTAAATTTTAAAAATGAAAATTATATTATTAAATTTCACGTTCAACTTATTTTGAGTGGACAAATTTAATTAAACTTAATTGTTAAATTAATGAATAGGATAGATAAAATCAAGTGGGTTCATGAATAGTAAACATTGGTTTCTTAACACTGTGAAGAAGAAATGGAGTAGTTTCTTAAGTGGTTTTTCAAAGTTAGGTGGAAGCGAGAGAATCAGAAAAATAATATATTTAATTAGTAAGAAATCGGTAGCGGTTTCTACCATTAAACATGATCTTAGTCCATTGGTATGTCTTAGTACATTAGTATTGATAAACTCAATGATCTCTTTTATTTTTGCCTCTTTATGAGGTGGATTTAGGGTGACTCTTGGGGTAACCAATGTATAGAAGGGATTCATAGCTTCTTAGAGAGACACACAACAAAAAACAACAAAGCAACAAAAAAAATAGTTGAGTGATGGAAGGGTTCTTAAGGGAGCTGAAAAATCTTCCCGTTTTCTGAGAGTAGTTATGATTTGGAGGTCGCATCGAAGGGCCAACGTTGTCTAATTTTGTTGAATTTTGGTCACTGTGTTCGGGACTCATAGGGCTTTGATTTGGACAGTTGGATCGTTAGTATGTGCTCTGTTTTAGAAGATAGTGCAGCTCAAGTGAAAGCCTTGTTTGTGGTGATATCTTACACCTTAGCTCCTCTTGTTGTTTATTCTTATGTATGACGCATATGGTGAGTTGTAACTTGTAACCCTTTGTAGACTGGTATTGGATCCCCCCCCCCCCTCATTTTATCATAATAAGAAGGAATAGGGGTGGACTCCTGCATGTCCCGTGGTTTTACTCTTCGCACCGAACATATTTTCAAAATAAAAATCGTTGTGTGTTAATTGTCCTGTTTACCTTCTTGTTGGCTGGTTTTATCTTCGTCGTTGGTTTGTTCTGTGATTGTGTTTTAGTATTTGGTTGGTTGTTTTTCTGCGGTCTTGTGTGGGTATTTGGGTCCAACTAGTGATATCAGAGTTTCAGTTTGTTTTAGCATAATCATGGTTTCTATTGGTAGTTCTATAGTTAAGTTGACATCTACCAATTGTTCTATTTTGAGGCCTATGAGGGAATTTTTTATTTTATTTTTTGCATGAGATTTGTGTGATCCTATTGCACCAACTATAGGTGAGGGTAGTAGTTCATCTAAGCCAACTAAACTGGAGAAAATAGAAGGAAATGAAAAGATTAAGTTAAAGAGGAAAACATTGGGAACTATAAGACAATGGGTTGATATTTGCATATTCAACCATGCTTCACAAGAGTTCGATCCTTATGATTTGTTGAAGAAAATCAAGGGTTTTTATGAAAGAAAAATAGCTTATAATAAGGCTTCTTTGATTAAGAAACTTGTTAAAATAAGTTTGTTGATGCATTCCAGTATAAGAAAGGGGTGGAAAATAAGTTTATTGATGCATTTTCTAGAAGAGGTTGGGAATATTCAAAAGTAATTACAGTAGAAGAAGCTCCAGGGGCGTCTGATCATATCAACTGCACTACAAAATCTTACGGAAGAGGTTCGAAAAAGAATCCGAAGAATTCTGATCAGTTTGATGAGACTCAACAATCAGTGAATGACAATCATATAATTAGCAATTTTGAGCTGAGACCTATTACATCTACTTCAGTATTACCAGTTTGGATGTCACAGATTGAATCAAGCTATGATGGAGATGAAGTGGCTCGGGGTCTGATTACAACTGCACTGGTGAAAACTTATCGTAGCTCTGAGTGCAGTTTTGTACAAGGAGTTTGGAAAAAATTGAAAAATAATTTAACATTGGAAGTAAGAGAGGTATAAAGCAAGAGCTATCGGAAGCTCGGCATTCATCACCTTTGGGTGACCGTTCAGAACAAATGACTACTATAAGAAGAACTTTGAACATTTTTCTGCTAGTCTGGGATAAAACGAGATAGTGTAGGCTATGTTCAGAAGTGTGAAGTTTGTCAAAGGCATAAACATGAGCATTCCAAGTCTTCGGGCTTGTTGTAACCGTTGCCTATACCTAGTCATCACTGGAGGCAAATTTCCATGGATTTCATAGACAGGTTGCCAGATTCACATGGGTTCAACAATGTTCTAGTTGTGGTGGATCGAATGACAAAATATAGTCATTTTATTGCCCTTTCTCAACCCTTCACAGCTCAGCAATTTTTTTACGGTGTTACAAAGTTGCACGAGATACTTGATACTATCACCTTTGATAGGTATCGTATTTTCACGAGTCACTTTTAGAATGAGCTCTTTAAGGCCTAAGGAGTAAAACTTCAATTAAGTACAGCGTATCAGCGAGAGATTAATGGGGAAACAGAGCGTGGTAATCAGATTTTATAATCCTATATGAGGTACTTTATAGTAGTAAACCAACTTAGTGGCAAGAATGGATTGGTGCGGCGTAATGGTGATACAACACTACGCGTCAGTTAAGCATAAATATGACACACTTCGAGGCATTATATGGTAAGTTGGTAACAAGTCACCTACTCTACCTTTGGGTATATGATCTGATTCCATCGTACTTGCAGCTTATAATATGTTGCATTAAAGAGTTTAGGTGGATCAACTGCTAAAGGAACATCTAATTCGAGCTCAAAATCGTATGAAACAAGTGGTTGATCTCAAACGTTCTAATAAAACTCCTGAGTTGGGAGACTGGTTTATAGAAACTCCAAAAGTACAGGCAACAATCAGTACAGTTCGAAGTAAATATGAAGCTTTCAGACAATTATTTGGGCCATTACCAAATTAAAAGTAAGGTGGGGAATGTGGCGTATAAGCTCAGATTGCCAGTTTCTAGTAAAATACATCCGTTTTTTCGTATTACTCTTCTCACTACAAGAAACAGGACCTTTTATCTCGGTTCTACATGAGTTTTTACCTCGATTTTCAGTACTGGAAGAGCCAAGGTAAATACAGCCGGAGTAAAAGGTCTGTTTTTTTACCTCGGTTTCCGAACGACGTCAGTAGGTTTTGTGATGGACGTCGGCCAATGGTAGTTGGTCGACCAGGGTAGATCATACTTGCGACATCACAGAAACTGACAGCAGCTTCCACATGAAAGCGACGTAGGTCAGATCATGAAGGCATGCGATGGGTAAAAAAAAGACGCGACCTCGTTCAAGTCAACGTCGTTCATTTGAAAAGCGACGTCGCTGATCATTAAAAGGCATATCGCACACAACGTGGAACGGTGATCAATACGATGTCATTTTCTGTGGCCGGCGTCACCAAAAAGACCTCGGTTTATGTGACGTCGATCTAGTGTCGTTTCGGTTGTGAACTTGTGCGAAATCGCATATGAATCAGTTAGACATCGTCTCTCGTACAGTATTATAATATTTAATGTTTGATAACACAACAAATCATTCTTCGATAGCAATTACATTTTATTTACAACAATCGACATTACTAATATATTAAAATACTTATTGTACAATCAATAACTCTCATTTTCCTATTACAGCAGATACACATGTAACAATAGATGTACAAATTATAAAACCGAGAGCGTACCACATAAATCTAAACATGGAATGCAGGAAAGCGACGTCGCATGGTGAAAGGATCGAGGTCGTAGTATTTGATTGACGAGCGGCGTCAGATATTCATATGTGTTCCAGTCAGTTCCTGTCAAATGTGACTTCGGTAACCATTCGATCGTATCTCGTACTTGAAGATGCACTAACAGACGTCGCACATTCAACCCTTGTTGATACTAAAATTTGATTATTTTCCACAATCAACCCCAATATCAGCCCTAAAATCATTGCATGATATTGGAACACAATCAATATACACTATATAACATGTAACATAGTCAACATACTTAATGAAAATATTCCATCATTGTAGAAGGTATGTTCATAAAGTGCTAAATGAACATTGAATGGAGAGAAAACTACCCCAATTAATTTGAACCTGGAGATGCTCCATCCTAGGATACTTATTGTTTGGGAGAAGAGAGTAGATTGGGATCTTGAATAGTGTTGAAATGTTGTCAATGCAGAGGAAGGTGTGGAGTTCGGGTAGGAAGAAGTGCATGTGATGGAGATGAGAAATTATTGGGTCTTGTTGTTGACTATAATGTAAATGAGATAGGTTTTGGGGGAAAAGTTTGTTCAAAATATTGGCTGAAAATTTTGTTTGCCGCTTGGAATTTCATTTAAACCGACGTCAATTAAGTGTCGTTTAGTAGTTCGGTGTATGCGAACTATATTCAACGTCACTTATATGGGAAAAAGTATATTTTTTATATTTGTCTTAAAAAACTCGTTGTTAAGATTACGGGCCCTTCTAACGACCTATTTATATCAAAGAGGAACAAAATACTCCTGTATGTGCGAATAACAAATTGTTATCTCCAATTTTGGATTTAGACTTCTCTCTATTCCTTGTAGGGGACATGAGTGAAAAAAATGAATAAATGCACCGGTAGTCCCACACTCAATTACGATATTTTTAAAAATAACCTTGGTCACCCACAACTTATACACGACGTCGATGTTAGATATACTGGTCTTATCCCCAGATAAACTTCGAGTATATATTCCCAAATGAACCTTGTATATATACTTAATAGTAATCATCTGTGATATACTGTAGACCATATATAAGCACCTTTTTAGAAATTATGGACATGTAGTACATGGAAAATGAAATTTCATTAGATTCTATTTGGCGAAAATTATCATTCTCATAATGCTAATAGTAAGGGTTGGAACACAATGTTAAGAAAAATGACGGACGATTAATCCGGTTTGCACCTATGTTGGACAGTACGCATATTTTTCGTTTGGGTGCAGCAGGAAGAAGTGTAGTGAGCATTCATGGAAGTTGGGGGTCATAGTTTAGTTTTCTTAAAGTTTCGTTATACAATGTCCGAGGAGATTGTGGTCCCGTTCCATTGACCAGAGCATGACAAAATCGAAACATCGCTCCCATGACTTGGTGAATTAGATAAAGGTATCTCAAGTTTTGCATTGCGAATTCTCCCACTTTGTTGGAGGGAAGTATTTAAAAAAAATTGAAAAGTAAACCGGTACACCCAAATTGGATTCCAATCTTCATTCACGGGATATTTTCTATTCCCATTCAAACTAATTAATGATCCCGATAGTGATAATGAAACTGGCATGATCCCACTTAGACTTTCACAAAATCTTCCGATTAGCACTTGCATACTACTCCCTCCGTCCCAACAGTTTTGGCCTATTTTTTGGTCAACTTTCTCGGACCATGTATTTCAATTAGTATATAGACTCTAATATCATCAAGTGAGATAT
>JAULKM010053731.1:0-12626 GCA_032355605.1 Rubia tinctorum
AATTGAAACAAAAATCACAGAGACAAAAATAAAAAAATCCAGCTGATTCGACACCATCTCCACTGCATCGTTGTTTGGCTTCAAAGCGACTCGTCATGTGGCCCTATTTCATACATCCAGACCTAAATCCCCCTACGACCACCACCACATCCGCATCACAATCCCCCTCCGACCACCACCACATCCGCGTCGACATCCCCCTCCAACCACCACCACATCACGTCGGAGTCTACAACGGAATACCCCACCCTAGCATCTCTACACCGCGTCAGAATAACCCACCCCAGCGTCTCTCCACCGTGTTGGAATCCGCATCGACCTCACTCTCCGACCAGCACCACATTCGCGTCAGAATTCTCCTCTGACCACCACCATATCGCCTCAAAATCTACAACGGAATACCCCACCCTAACCTCTCTCCACCACGTTGGAATATCCTATCATAGCCTCTCTCCACCGCATCGGGAGAACGGCGAGCGGTGCCAGCAATTTGTAGCAATCCGCCGGGGAGAATGGCGATGGCGATGGCGATGGGACCTTGGGTTTTGTGCGTCGAAGGTAAGGAAAGAAAAAGAACTGGAAAAAAAGAAGAAAATGAGAAAAAATTATATTAGTTTTTTCTTTTTTAAAACAAGGTTAAATCGGTCATTTAAACAAAAACCAAAAATCAAGTTGTTGACTAAATAGTCAACACAATCAAAGGTTATTTGGGTACTTTCTGAAATTGGTGGGTTATATTGGCACTTTCAGCCTAAAGTCAGAGTTATTTTACCACGTATCTCTTTAATTAATTAGTTAAGGGTTTGTTTAGTACTCCTATGACTTATAAGTTGATTTAGTTATAGATCAAGTATATTTAAATGTTTAGTAAATTGTTGTATTAATAATAGAAGATCTCTTAAGAAAAAATAGAAGTCGACATCTCCACAATTACAAGTTAAATATAATTCCGTTATAATGTACTTTTTCCATCACAATTTAATTTTTTTAGAATGAATTTTCAAAGTTAAAAGTGTACTACTTTAATCATAAAATTTCGTTGATTTTATATTTGGAGTCTGTCTTTTATAAGTCTGCATTTTCATAAGATATGGAAAAATTGGAGTTTTAGTTGTAATTATATGAAAAGAGGAGTAAAATCTCACGAGTCATGGTGTTAGGCCATTTTGTGTTGTCGGGCTAAATCGATTCATAAAATGACCCAGCACTCATCCACGTGTCTACCTAACATATTTTCCAATGTAGACACGTGGATGAGTGCTGGGTCATTTTATGACTCGATTTAGCCCGACAATAAAAAATGGCCTAACACCATGACTCACGAGATTTTACTCCTATTTTCATATAATTACAACTAAAACTCCAATTTATCCATATTTTATGAAAGTGACGACTTATAAAAGATGGACTCCAAATATACTAAACCAAACATTCTCACCTTATCCACGAAAGGTCACCATCATCATCTATGCTTCATCAGAGGCATCATTATCATATGTGAAAGAATGAAAGAACGATACTCAGACTCTGTACTGCATCGAGATACACAGGGCGTTGTTTCTTGGCACTCTAGGAAACAAGGTTCCCTTCCAAGAAAAATAGCATATCCATAAGTAGACCGAGTCTACAGACAGCGGGCCCAGTCAGCATTCGAATACCCTTACACTTTAGGAGAACTAGCAGAATGAAAGCTAAGACCAAAATGAAGTGTACCATGAACGTACCGTAGAAATTGTGACTGGCTAACCGTGTTGACTGAGAAAGCCAAGTCTGGATGGGTGATGGTAAGATACTGAAGAGCCCCAATGAGCGAACGATACAGACTCAGATTCCTAAAAGGGTGACTGGTTGAACTGTTCAACTGAGATCCAAGCACAAATGGCGTAGAGACTGGTGCAACATTAGACATACCGACACGAGTCAGAATATCCCGAGCATACTTTCCTTGGCCAAGAAGTAAACCTGGCAAAGTAGATGAAACTTCCAAGCCAAGAAAGTAATGAAGGGCACCGAGATCCTTGATCGCAAACTCTCGATGTGTTCGATCAATGAACTGTCGAAGAAGAGTCGAGTCATTTCTTGTAAGAATGATATCATCCATATACACAAGGAGATATAGTAACAACGACCCTCTCAAAAGAACAAATAAAGAAGTGTTGGCTAAGCTGCACTGAAAACCAAGCTAAATCCAATAAGTGTTGAAACGCTGGAACCATGCTCGAGATGCCTACTTAAGAACATAAATACCCTTTCGCAAGCGACAAACATAATCCGGATTAACGGGTCCAGATACCCAACGGGTTGCTTCATATAGACCGGAACATCGAGAACTCCATTAAGAAAAGCGTTCTTTCCATCCAGCTGATGAAGCGGCCAGGAACGTATTGTAGCAATGGCGAGAACCGTCCGAACAGTGGAAGCTTTGACCACATGACTGAAAGTGTGGTCAAATTCAAACCCCGAAATTTGTGAGAAACCCTGTGCCACAAGTCTGGCTTTGTGATGATCAATAGTGTCATCCGATCGATACTTGAGTCTATAGACCCATTTGGAGCCAACAATGTTAGCATTCGAAGGTCGAGGCACCAAGTCCCAAGTGTACTGGCTACGAAGAGTCGTCATCTCGTCATCCATGGCAGAAATCCAAGCCGGATCCTAATGATCCATGCGATAATCTGTGGGCTCATAATGAGTAAGTAGAGCAGCAGTAAGACCATGAGCGACAATGTCTGAACAATCTCTGCGCTGAATAGCACCAGTAGTTGACCTAGTAGCCATCTGATAAGTGTGAGGCCTAGGTGGACAGACCGGGGGAGAAGTCGAGGCCGGCAAAGTGGCCGGTGAAGGGGCCGGTGAACCAAGTGGGCTGGTCGGTGAACCAAGTGGGCTGGTCGGTAAACCAGGTGAGCTGGTCGATGGTGAGATGGACAGAGCAGGATGCATTGGAGCAGCCACTGGATGGTCCGAATCGGTAGAGCATATAGAACAGGGTGCCGTAGTTGATGAACCAGGAGAGCTGGAAACCGAAGTGACAAGCTGATTAGGATGAGATGCCACAGTTGTAGAAGTAGGGATATCAGCTGATGTATCAGCGGGATAAAAAAAGTAGAGACATCTAGAGAGGATGGAGGCACTGAAGCAGAACCAGTGGCATAAGGGAAGAAAGTTTCGTCAAATCGAGCATGTCTGGTGACATATATCTTTCCAGACGTAGGATCCAAACATCGATATCCCTTGTACTAGGAGTCGTACCCAAGAAAGACACAAGGCAAACTGCGAGGGGCGAGTTTGTGAGCTGCATATGGACGAAGATAAGGATACACACGACAACCAAATGCGTGGAAGTTCGTGTATATAGGAACTCGGCCATTAATAACTTCATATGGTGATCGTCCGCCAAGAACATGAGTGGGAAGTCGATTTATTGTATAAGCAGCTGCAGCAAAGGCATGAGGGCAGTGAGAGAGGGGAACATGAGAGTGGTATAACATAGAGAGGCCCATCTTAACAATGTGACGGTGCTTGCGCTCAACCCGACCGTTCTGCTCAGGAGTATAATGGCAGGAAATCTGATGGTGAATGCCATTTTTTAGAAAGTGCGAGCGTAAACAACCATTTACGAACTCGGTCTCCCCATCACTCTAAAACACCTTAATTGTGGAAGAGAACTGGTTCTCCACAAAAGCCTCAATTATGCGACAAACATCCCAAAAATCATATTTGCGGTGCATCAGATAAAACCCCAAGAGCCGAGAATAATCATCAATGAAAAGGGCATAGTAGGCAAAACCATAAACAGATAAAATAGGAGAGGGTCCCCCATAAATCACAATGAACCAGATCAAGTACCCTAGCAGCACGTTTATCATTTTTATGAAAAGATAAACGTTTCCCTTTAACCTTTTCACACGCTTCACAAAGTGTGAGTTTAGGCAAAATAGATGAGACAGCTAAGGCTCCAGAAGCAAGCAAACTAGAAATATTGGAATGCGGAACATGACCAAGTCTAGCATGCCCGATTTCAAAAGATGCACGCGACTGAGTTGACTTAACAATAGAAAGTAAAGCAGATGCACCAAAGTCTAAGACATAAAGACTATGCTCAATATGATTGTGACCAAGGGTTTCCCTAGTGATTTTATGCCGAATAATAAATGAACGATCATCAAAGCAGACAACAACATTTAAATCCTGAGTCAATTTGTTAATTGAAAGCAATTTTTTAGTGATATCAAACACAATAAGCACATCATAAATAGGCAAATACTTAGAAAGCCAAGAATCACAGACGTGTGTAATAGGGAGTTTAGCATCATTACCAACAGAGACATGAGCAGAACCATCATAGAGTGTCACACGGTCAACAACAGTTGGAGACGATGACATGTGTTTTGTAGCGCCAAAATCCAAAATCCACTTGAACTCATCGTGTGGTCGCTGATGAGAAAGACCCGTATGGCTTGAGATAGCACACTGTTGAGAACCAAAATGAGACATATCACCATAACAAAGGAAAAATAGTTGGAAGATAAAATTCTGCAGAGAAAACTACATGCACGTGTACTAAACGCGCAGAGACGTCTGCTAGCGCGTGTAATTCACGCGCTGAGAGGGAGCCGACGCGCTGGGAGGAATCTGGACATATTCATAATCCTTTTCGATTTCCCTTTTTTATTTCAAAGTTATCAACTCTAACTTACTTTAGAACATGTACTAGCATATTTCAACATTTTACCGAAAAAATATTTTATATTTATTTCTATATTTATGCAAGAATTAAAAAATGGTGTATATTGGAGAGAAAGATAATGTCTTAATAAAATTTTAGGTCATGTCATAATTTTCTTTAAGTTATGGAAAAATCAAGGTTTAAACTGCATATTAGAAGAAATCAAGATAAAACTCTTTACGGTCAAGCCTTACTTGAATTTCAATATATAAACACCAATAACTAGATTGATTTTCACTAATCACGGGTCCCCCCCTTACTTGACATTCTATATATAAACACTAATAATTATGTTGATTTTCACTAATTATCTGTGAACCCTTACTTGACTTTCTATGTATAAATACTAATAGCTAAGTTGACTCTAACTATTCTCTAAAAAATAGTTGAATCTAATTAATTAACGATCCACTCTTACTTGGCGTTTTATATATAAACACCAATAACTAAATTTACTTTAATTAATGGTAAACTATTATTTGACTTTCTGAACACTACTAACAGTGTTAACTTTAGTTAATCAACGGTAAACCATTGATTGACTTTCTATATATAAACACTAATCACAAAGTTGACTTTAACTAAATCAGTTGACTGGCCAACCTTAATTTGGCTTTCAATATATAAGCATTTATCATTAAGTTGACCTTTATTTGACTTTTTATACATAAACATTAATATATAAGTTGAGTTCTATGCATCAACGATCAAGCCTTGTTTGATTTTTTATATATAAACACTAATAACTAAATTGAGTTTTACTCATAAACGGTCAACCCTTAATGTTTACAAGAATCAATATTCAAAATAAGAAAATAAAAAAATTGTGATGATGAATAATTTTTAAATAAAAATCTAAATATAAAGGTGTATTGTGTTGTGTTAATTTGGACCATTAATTTTTATCAATAATTGTGATAAAACCAGTAATTGAACTTATGTAGTATAATAATATTTATAGGATAAAAAGAAAACAAAAATATAAAAACCGGTAATTGAACTTATGTATAGAGTAAGACTAGCGGGATGCGCACCTAATCACATATAAATGTTTGGAATGTGTGAAGAACAATTTCTTCAATATATTGATATAATTTTGAAACATTTTATAATTTAGCATATAGAATTAAGATTGCATTATTTTAGTGATTCCATGAATGTATATTATATTTAAACTGGATGGTTGTATGAAATAAGTTTAACATTTCCCGTAACTCCTTTATGATTCTTAATACTCCCTTCGTCTCAATTTAACCTGCATAAAATATTTTTTCACGGTTTTCAATAAACATGTTTGACCATTAATATGTTTAACGTATAATAACAACAAATAAAAATTAAATATTTAGAAACTACTTATTACGATGAATCAAACAATATCACATATGATAATATTATGAATCCGTCTCTTGCAAAACTGCCTTACGTTAAAGACCAAGGACTGGGGTCAAATTGTTAATATTTTGAATTCGTGGTCAAAATAGAAATATGCAAGGAAGTTTAGGGAGTGAATTCAGATTTTCCAAAAAATGAAGGAAAACCCATCGTCTTCCAAGACACCTGACTAGAGACTCGCCGATGACTTCCAATTCTATAAAATTTCGTTGCTATTTCGCCAGATGGGATTAAGTTTTTGTTTCTTCCGACTGTGCTTCTTGTTTTTGCGTCGGATACGATTATTCGATTTCAGTTTCGATCGGGTTTTGCCTGTGAAATTAGGCTTATGTCGTCGGCTGAAATCACGTTTTGCTTCCTGTTTCCAGTTGACCAAAGTCGGAGTTTGCTTCCATTTCCAGTCTACTGAATCTAGTTTCGCTTTGGAACGACGGGTTCGGTCGGAGAAGACTGTTGCGCTGCTGAAGAAGACAGTTACGTCGTACGTCGGGTCATATTCCGATCTTGCCTGAATTATTGGCTGAATCCGAATTTCTAACGTATTGTGCCATAAGGAATTGTTGTGGGCAAAATTTGGGTTAAACTTGGGCTCATAATTGGTTTTATGTTGGGTTATAAGATAATTAACATCAAATTAAAATATTATAACATCAAATTAAAGTAGTTAAACATCAAAATAATAATATTAACAATAAATTAAATAGTAAAATATTAAGGCAAAATCTTGGAAAAAATAGTCTTTCCATAAGTTTATGCAAAGACGGGGTTTAATAACAATAATAAAAGGTAAAAGGTTTCAGTTTCAATATTAAAAATTTATTATGCAAGGTGTAGAAGTTATAAAGTTTATAACCTGATTCATTCAACCCGAAAATTTTATCTTCATTTCTTCTAATTTGCACTTTAAAACTTAGTCTTTCCATGACTTATGAAAAGACCGTCTTTCAAGAGACGGACTCAAATATTAAAACGGACATCAACTAATAATAGTTAAATATTAAACAAAATATTAAAAAATCACATCAAATTAAAATACTTAAACATTAAATAAAATACTAAAATAAACAATAAATTAAAATAGGTTAACAGCAATTGGAACAGACGGCGGTTATATCATTCACAACTCCCATCACGCAATTCATTCCTAGGTAACATCTGTAGGACAACCTTTCGAATGTCTTCACTAGCTGAGATAGTTTAGAGTGTCTGAAGTCCCAATATTTGTGAGTTTTTCCTCCCTACATGCCATGTTGGATATTAATTCAAGTCAAATCCAAATGTTCCAAAGAGTATCAATGCACAATTAAGGTACTAACAAAAAATTTCGAACAATTTTTTACACAAAAGATGTAAAATCAGAGATTCTGATTTCTGACCTCAGTCTATCAAATTTAGTTCTACAATCGGTTCATAAGTAATCGTGAGGGAGACTTACATTTTATCTCCATTAGTAGGTATGCGACATTTTGGGATTAGATACTATTGCTCATAGAGCACCAAACAAGATAAACTTTGAACTACACCACCAATACGTATGAAGCAAAACCAAGAGTTACATGTTCTTCTTCAGAAAAACAAAAGGTTACTATACCTGCCAAAACTTCAAGCATTTCATTTGACATGCAATCAACCTTCTCGAATTCAGATCTTCATCAAATCTCGTAGATGCACTATTCGCTTTTACAACTAATAATTCCATGCCCTGAGAAGAATTGAACATTATGTATGTATTTATTTGCTAGAGAAATAAAGGAAAATAATATAAATCAACTTAGTGGAAACAAAACAATGAGGAATCAACTTACCAGTGATATCTCTTCATCTTTGAGCTCAACATAGAGAGCCACAACCTTCTCCTTCGGCATGATCTTCTGTAGTGGGCAGGTTTTCCCTTCAAGAATCGCTCATACCCTAGAATGTTTGCTGAGTCGAAAGGAAATTGTTCAAATCCCGAGTGGAAAGGTTTTCCCTTCAGGAAATCTATAATGAACAGAGGGAGCACAAACATCAAACTCACAAATAATAAACTACAATAGATTACAAAGAGCTAGACTGGGGAGAACGTGGTTCTGAAATGAAATCATGGACATGAAATTAAAACCTTTGGACCCTTTGGACCCTTTGTTCTCTAGAACTCCTTGTTCTTTTTCTTATCATTCGCTTTCTCATATGTGTCTTGGATTTTTAGTTCCTCCATTCCCCTTTTTAGAATCAACATCAAGTGGAGAGGATCAAATTGCGTGATGGGAGCCACAATATTAATAATAATATTGAGAGGTCCTCCAAGAAACATGTTAAGAAAAAGTCTGCCAGGTCCTCCAAGCATGCCTAGATAGTAGAGAGTAACATTGACAGTCACAACAATATAGCATTTATTCCACAATGTTAATAAAAATAGTCTCGAAAGAAGAAGAGCCAAATAAGCTAAAAATGTAAATTGTTCAGACACCAACTGGAATATAAGACTTCAACAGAGCGATTAATATTGCACCATATTCAAAAGCGGACACTGGATCAAGTTTTACTTCCAACTGGTGCATTCCAGCTATAACTCTGAAAATCCTTGCATCGATTTAGCTAAACTGCAATAAAGAAGACCACAAATTAGCAACACAACTCCTTTCATGGAAAAAAGAACCAAGAACCAAAGTGCAGGCCTCATTAGATACTTGTTCTTTCTGTATCTATATAGAAGGATAACATGTGCTGGCCTGCTTCAGATAAAGGAACATTAGAAACTCTCTAATTTTTTCAACCCTAAAATTATACCAGCTAATTTAGTTTTAATTTTTTCATGAAACCAAGCCAATAAAATCTACGCGAGTAACTCATCGTTAACTCCAAACTACCTTAAAGGCAATTCCAAGGGTGTGAATCTTGTGAAATGTGTAGTGAACCTTCTCATCTCCTTCATCACCTTTAGAGCACTCAAGAATATCCCTGCTCCATATCAACGACCGAGACTAAAGAGAATTTAGTCAAGGTCACCATCTCATCGTTGATCGATCATTAATCAAGTTCTAGTGTCACTTTAAAAACATAAACACAGAGAAAATAGTTGAAGAGAATCATAAACATTGTCTGAGAGCCGAGCCCGAGCTAGAGAGTAAAACCCTCATAGGAAAAGAATCAAATCCTTCTTCAATCACGTAGCTCCACTTTTTGCAATTAAATTTCTTAGTTTTCACCAAACAAAGAAGAAATCATACCTACGTAAAAAAAATTGTACTCCGCAAAAATAAAAATTGCACCCTGAATTCCTCCCCAAATTCCAATAGACTTCTTGTTCTCCAGAAAGGCATGAACCCGGCAACAGGGTGCTTCAGAACAGCTTGTCGGGTGCATCTGATCCATGTAATTTGCAGTTTATGGTATTATTAATTGAGGTTTTGCATACGGCATAAATTAAGAAAGTGGAATGAAATCAAACCCTATTGACGAAGGCGACAAAGCATGATAAATATACCGAGAGCGGCCATTAGAGCTGACGAAATCATTACACACTCAATCAAGTAGAAGTAGAGGAGTATATGCTCATCCCTAAATTGGGGAAAGAGGCTCAATCGGTGATATCAGATCACTGAAAACAAGCAACCGAATTTTGAAGAATTGGGTTGGCTTAACTGGAATCTTTCACAAGCTGAAAATTGAATAAAATAGAAATGAAAAGAAACTGTAAAATGCGAAAAAAAGTAAGTTGAAATATTTACATGATTACCTTCGTCAACCAGAGTAATATGTCCCACTTTATAGTTCAATCATAGATAAGAAGGCGCCGCTCAACCCTTCGGTATTATCTCCTTCATTCAGCAAAACCCTTGAAGGCGCCGCTCATCCACATCGATACACCGCTCCTTCACGAAGGTGCCTCTCCGTCCACCGCCCATCCAAGAAGGCCCCTCCCGTCTGCCACCTGCCCTTGGCGAACACCTTTGATCGTTAAGCGGAGGTGACGCCGTTGAACCTCATGGTGATAGCATCGTACGCCGTCGTGGACTTCAAGATAGGGAGATACAGCGGAAACCATGGAAACGGGGAGGCGTTCGATGGGATTCTAGGGACGGTGGCCTACACGTTCACGCCACCGAGCGGGAGGGTTCTGCCGCCGGAGAAGGAGCCCCACCGGTGGAGGGTCATGATGCCCTGTTTTTGGTCTGCTTTTGTTATATCCTGGAAAGGTGGTAATTTCATCAATATTTTGGTAATAAGGAGCATATTAATAGGCATGTGCATAATCGCTCATCCCTTGATGTAGTCTTATGTGCAAGTTAATTAGTTTTCATTGTTTGTAGATTGGTTCTATTTACAAGAAGCTGTTTGAAGAGGGTGTGGTGAGGGAGGACTGGTTGACTTTTTACTTTTCTCTACTTATTTCTTTAATTTTTTTATAAGCTTTAGGGGAAAATGTAGATGAACACTTACATAGAAATATTTTTCAAATGGCATCTAACCTACCAAAGTTAATTGTGAAATTTCCGATGACCTTACTTTATTAATTTTGATTGATAATGTGTATGTTAGTCAGGTTAATTTGGTACTCTTTGGTGGTAATTTGTTTCATGATAACAAACCCTCGAGGGTCGACATTGGTATAAAATTCTCCGTCGTTGCTGCCTTAGTGACAGGCCTGTGCAGTTCCAAGTTGTTAGCAATCAGACTGAATTTTGCAAACTCGTAATGATTATCTCTTAATTTTTTCTTTTACACATACCTATTAAAACGAAACATTCTTGCTTAGACTGTATATTGCAAGCAATTATTTGTGTTTGTTCTTACAATGCACTTCCCACGGATTTGGTCATGTAAATTATGAAGATCCACATTTTAATGTTGGATTACCCGTGTTCCGTATTAATGGAAATCATGATGATCCAGCTGGAGTGGTATGACTTCCGTTTCACCTAATTTGTCCCGGAAACAAACAAAGTTCCTAAAATTTCAGTTTTGCGGAAGTTAATTTTGATGCATACTACTTCCGTCCCAGGATTATTGGCCTATTTTTTTGTCAATTTTCTCAAACCATGTTTAACCATCAATAACTTTAATTACGAATATTAATGGTACATTAAAATTTCATCTTTAGAAACTACGTAGACATAAGAGTCTAACAATATCTCACATGATTATATTAGAGTCTATATACTAATTGAAATATATGATCAAACATGGTTCGAGAAAGTTGACAAAAAAATAGATCAAAACTGCTGGGACGGAGCAAGTATTGGATTTTGGAAACCCTATTCTTGTTGCCATGTATCTTAATTCATATTCCTAAGAGTCCATTTATTATTCCAAGTGCAGTTGAACTTTTCAGAAGCTCTTTTTCCTTGCCAATTGAGTTGTCTATTTGTGACCGGACAGTCTCTCTGCTGTCGACATACTCTCAGCTTGCAATCTTGTTAACTAGGTAGTATTTTGGCTAGGGAGTAGGGCTTTTACTCTATGCCCCATCCAACTTAAAAAGGTCTTTAAATAATCTTTACTGACATATTCGTGGAATGATTAGATATTTTAGTGTCTATCTTGTAACTCCGTGAGCTGCAGGGTTCAACTTCAGTTGATTTATATGGTCTTGGGAATATTAGAGATGATGAACGCTTGAATAGAATGTTCCAGTATGCTGTTCGGGTTCTTATATTTTCACCCCCTACTTATTGGCACTTAATATCTTGAGAAAATCCCAAGATAGGTGCTACAACACCTTGTGTTGAACGCAGTTCTCCATTTTTCTTTTTTAATTTTTTTTGTTACATGCAAGAAATGCATTATGGAAATGCAGTTCTTCCTTTTTCGTTTTTGTCCGCGTTCAATTTGTTTTCTTCTTATTTGGGAAACGCATTTTTCTTTTTTTAACCGTTAAATGAAAACACATTATGGAAATGCGTTTTCAAGTCCCTCCTTTTGTTCCATTTCCTTCATTTTTTCCTCCTTTCTCTACTGAGTTTCTCTCTTCCTATTTGTTTTCTCCGCTCTCCTCTGTTTCCGTTTTCCTTCTTGCCATTGTCCTCGCCTTTCACCGTCGATTTTCCGTCGCCGGGTTCGTCACCTCCCTTCCTGCTTATCGATCCGGCCAGCTCCAATCTCGCACTGGAACTGACGGTCACATTTGTTTTGGCTCCAATCTTGCACCGGTAGGTAAGTTGAATCATTAGATCCGCGTTTTGGGTGTTTGTATGATTTTTTTGTTGCTTGAATTGTGACGTTCGAATCACCCTATTGCTCTGTTGTAGCTGTCCCTAAGTCGCCAGTGTCGTTTCTTAGCCGAACGGTGTGGTGGTGCCGGCGCGTTGGTCGCACGTGCCCCTTAGCTTCCCTCTTGTGGCCTTCACGCGCCACCACTTTCAGCCGCGCGTGAGAAGCACGCGTTACCTGAGGGGGGGGGGGGTTACCGGAGAGTTCATTCTGATTTTTTGGGTATTATTTTTTGTTGGCATTATAATTTTTGGAGAACGACAATTTTTGAAGAGGAAATTGTGTAATAGATTGTATGTATTGTATAAAA
>JAULKM010053742.1:0-12625 GCA_032355605.1 Rubia tinctorum
AACCCTTTGTCGTGCAAACCTAACTAAAACTAGCAATCAACCAAACAAAAGATGATAATAAATGTGTTAAATGCATCGGTTAATGCATGCATAATTGTGCAAATCAATATATAGTAATAAAGATAGGAAATGCTAATAGAATGGATGTAAAACTACCTCAATTAATTTGAACCCGGGGATGCTCCATCCTCTGATACTTGTTGATGTTTGAGAGAAGCAATTTGAATAAGCTCTTTAATGGTTTTATTGGTTTGAATGGAAAAGATGGTGTGGAGTTGGGTTTGGAGAAAGTGTGTTGGTGATGGGAAATGAGTGTTGGTGTTGAATATTATTGACATGAAAAAGTGACGGGGGAAATTTTTTGGTTCAAATTTTCTGCTTAAAATTTTGGTTCCAGCTGGAAAATTCAATTCAAATGACGTCGCTAAGAGGCCGCTTTGGGGTTTGTTAGATGTGACACATTTGCGACTTCACACATAAGGGTTACAGTCTCATTTTTTAAAAGTGTCGTAAAATACTCTCTATTAAGGTTTCGGCCCCTTCCGAAGACCTGTTTATGCCCAAATTGGAACATTATTCTTAAAATGTGAATAACAAAATGTTTTTCCCAATATTACATTTCAACTTCTCCCACTTTCTTGGAGGAAAAATTAAAAAGTTCACCGGTTGTCCCAAACCCGATTACGATCGTCCCAAAAAGAAACTTTAACATCCATAGTCGGATTTATACTAATCGAGGGTAATAAAGAAACTTGTTTAATATTACATATACTTCCAGAACTTCTTCCAAAGGATCCTTTGTGCACCTATAAGTAATCATCTATTATTTACTCTATATCATGTACTAGCTCTTTAAAAAATGATGGAAGGAATTCTATTATCTTTTTATTTCATAGAATACCAGGAATATAAAATATCACGTGATTCTATGTGGTGGAAATTATCATTCTCATAACTCTTATCGTAAGGTTATTAATAGAATACTAACAAAAATGACAGACGATTACCCCAGTCTATCCATGCATGACCAAATCAGAACATCGTGGTCGTGACATGGTGAATCAGATAAGTGTATCTCCAAATTTGCATTTCGACTTCTCCCATTTTGTTGGAGGGACCTAATTGCAAAATTTTAAAAGTACACAGGTAGTATAAAAATCGATTCCAATCATCACCGAAGGGACTTTGCCATCCCCAATCAAACTTATAATCTCCGAAAGTGATAAAGAAACTAGCATGATCCCACAGAGACTTCCACAACATCTTCTGATTAACCCTTGAATATCAACTACAAATTACTTTAGACCAGGTACTAGAACTTTTAAAAAAATTGATGGAAGGAATTTCATTATCTTTTTAATTCATAAAAAAGCAAGAATGTGTAATTCCGTGTGATTCTATGAGGTGGAAGTGTCATTCAAATTAATAACGCTCATCGTAAGAGTATTAATTAAATACTAATAAAAATGAGGGACGGATATCCCGGTTCCTTGATGCCTAAATCAGGAAAAAAAATTATTGTTATAATGTGATTTTGATAATTTTGTATCTCCAATTTTTCATTTCGTCCTTTCCCACCCTCTCGAAGGAACCTAAGTGTAAAAACTGTAAAGTTCACCGATTGTGCTAAAATCGATTCCGATCGAATCGAACATTAATAAAGTTTGTGGACATTTATAAATTTCAATTATTACCTCCTAATACTATTAATAGTTATGAAGGTCAATTATGTTCGTGTTGATCAAATGCGAGCCCAATTGCTAAGCTAATGGGCTGAAATGGTGCAGCCCACTTTTATGTAATCTGACGTCGCTCATACGTAGGTAACATGTTGCCATAATCGACTAAACCTCGATGTCGCACATGCCAAGGTGGAATTCACAAGGGTCAATTAATTTCATTTTGGACAAATGCAGGCCCATTTACTAAACTAGTGGGCCAAAATGGTGAGGCACACATTGAGGTTAGCCGACATCGCTCATACCTCGATCCAATGTCAATAAGGTCAACTGATATGCGATGTCACACCATCCGGGAAGATTTCACAACAGTTAATAATGATTTTATATGGATCCCACCTCATAAATCCCTTCAAACATTCAACTTTCCCTCGAATTTCAACAGTCCCTCAACCCATTTTCTCAAAGGTATGGTTTCTAGATTCCCTATATTACTTTCATTTTTGTATTTTCATTAAATTTTATATATATGGTGTATAAATTTGTTGTTTGTTTTTTGTTAATTCCTATGAATTAGGGTTATAGGATATACGAATTTTGGTTTTATGTTCTCCCCTGTTAAGTGTCCCTATTTTTTTGTTTGGAACCTTTCTTTGCTCCAGTTTTCTGCTATTGTTAATACGTTTGTTAGGTTTGAATGTGATGTCACTGATCATTCAATCCTCCTTTGTTTGGAGTGATCGTTATGCGACGTCGCTCATTCATATTTTTTGCTGTTATGCTTGAATGAGACGTCGCACCATTGTTGGTTAACCAATCAGTTTTGCCAAATGGTTAGAGACGTCGCTTAGACATGTCGACCATCCCATTAGTTTGAAGAGACGTGTTAGCAACGTCGCTCATACATGTCAGCCAAGTCATATTTTGGACTGAATGTAAGTGCGACGCCTGGGCGACTGAAAAGATTAATTGAACCAACTTATATCGAACCATTTTCTTTCTATCACAACATTCGTGACAATATAAATTTCATGAATCATGGCTAACAATATTGGTTTGAGTAGCCGTGCCCCGATTGAAGTGAGCGATTTTTGTTTAGATTTACATTCCTTTTATTTGATTAGTTATTTTACTAATTTATTTTTTAACTATTTCATTGACCAATGCAGATCGGTAGTGATTCGGATGAGGACCATACGCGAACTACATTCGGGGATGTCATTCCACACTTCATCCGCTCTCTGACCTAGACGAATTTCGGTTCAATTCCAATTTTGGTAAGTCCTCTCTGTTACACATGTATTTTATTTTCAATTAACTTTTTCTATATATTACTTTCATATGTACTAAATATGGTTTTCTGTTTATAATTAAGTACATCCCAAGCTACATTGTGGAGCTCTTACTGTCGTACAAGTTGCATGTTATGTTGCGGTTCAACATAAAGGATTATGACATGCACTACACGTGGAAAAAGAGGCTCAAAACCCTAACCCCAAAGGGGTTGATCTATTTTCTTAATACATAGGAACTTGAGGTTGGGTACATGCTCTACTTCGAGTTGCTAAATGGTGTTGGGCCCATAATTTTTAATGTTATCGTTCTTCCAAACAGATTTTAGTTGTACTGACTTTTGAACATTTATTTGAAACAAGTTTATTCAAATTTGTAACAATATTTAACCTAACATTTCTTGAATTTTATTTTAATGTTATAGAATCCTTAATATTTAACCTAACATTTGACCAATGAATAATGAATAATTCAGAGTGACCTTGAACTCCCTCTCCCTCCTTCATTTTAGAGAATGGTAATTATAAAAATATACATTGTATGCAAAGCAATATGAAACAATAATAATGCAGGTGGGCCATTTCAATAATAAAATTAAAATTATACAACAACCCCACATAAATTCTAAAAACTCATGAACACACACCTCGGGCCAGGAAGCTTTATGATAAAATCCTTGGAATTGAAAGGCAGGGCCTCTGCAGTGTAGGTACTCTTCACTCCATCGTAAGCCATCATCCTATTATCCAAATGCGAGACTTTGTAATTATCTTGCAGTTGTTTCATAATTTTCCTATTCACTTTCTTTTATCTAACCTCCATAGTAATTGATACAAGCATACAAGTAGCGTTCACCAAACCAAGAACAACATAAGTATATAATATGAATTTAATGAGCCACAAACAACAAGTGGGTCAAAAATGTAGGCTAATTTTTTCAACTTTTACAGAAAGCAGTAGAGGACGATAAAGGGGACCAGTCCAGTTCCTTTCACCAGCAGGAGGAAGAGGGAGTTCAAGGTCTTTTTAATATGACCAAGACTTGTGAGTAGTGAATAATTTGTTTCATTCATACTGAAACTATAAAATATTTGTTGCGACCAAAATGTTTTAATAAATTCAAACAGTTGACCGATTAGTTTGTGGCCTGAAATTATTAGGCCTATATGAATGTACGACGTTGGTGATGTGTCAATTCCATCTTTCCTAGACCGATATAGGTGAAACGTTGCTCTTTGTGAGGCAGATAGGGTCCAACATAATGTTGCGCCAAAACAGGTATAAATAAGAGATCCCTTGCAATCAGTTCAAACTTCTCTTCACAAGTTTCCCGCGAATTCCAACGGTCTCCCACCATATCTTCTTTTCTCTCTTCTCCAATGTATGGTTTTTCTACTCTTCTAACACCTAGATTTCAAGAATTATTACTTTACTTTTTTATCTATGTCTATGAATGTTTTGTGTGTTTTGGTTTTCTAGTTCTTACTCAAATCTGTTAGACAGTAGTGTTTCCTTAAATGTATACTAGGGTACTAGGTTTTGGTATGGTTTTGGACATTTTTCAGTAATTGTTGATGGTTAAAGCATCATTTTATTTGGGTTTCTATGTTTTTTCACATAGTTGCCTCAAATGTATGCGACGTCGACAATCTGTCGGTCATTGCAAACTTTGTGCAATGTTATACATTCATATGTCAAGGAATATGTACGAGACGTTCCACCTATTTCTATTTGACCATCGTTTTTACTAATTTGTTAACGATGTCGTATATAGTCTTTTCAGTTTACTATAAATTTGTAAATGTGACCTCGTTTTTGCATCAGTCTATTGTTCAGTTTAGTAGCAATGTAGAAACGTCGCGGGTAGAAGTCGACCAAGCCACTGATTTGGACCGACATGTATCTGCGACGTATAGTCGACGTCGCACCGTGCATTTCCAGGTCAAGTTTCCCCTAAACATTTTCTTTTCTTATCCAAGACTAATGACTGGTAAATGATCATCAAGTCGCCCCTTTTTCCAGGTTTTTTACCATTTTACTTAGATATTTACTATAAAATCTTCCCACTTTACCACAATTAATATTCCTTTGTTTTCATGCAGTTCTCAGCACAACTGAGCAATCTAAAGCCTCTTGTAATCAACCTTGAACATCTTACAATGGTTGTTGATAGCCCATGGTTCCACCACACTCTTACGCAGCAGAATCTCGGGAAAAACCCAACATTGGTAAGGCATTTTAAATTAATATTAAATGTTATTAATTGCATATATATAAATGTTTTATTTCTAATCAATTTTTTTTTGATTTAGTACATCCCTTGGGAGATTGTACAACTTATGCTGACTCAGAAGACCCCTATTGTGCTGAGGTGCTACGGGACAGAGTGGTGTATGAACTACTCAAGGGGTGGGAAGATCAAAGCCTCCTACGCATCGAGAACACCTTATTCTTCAAGTTGATAGAAGCTGGGGGGCAAATGTTTTCAAGGTCATCATAATAAGAGCTGATTGAGTTTATTGTAATTTTTGTCATGTTTAAAGTCTAAGAAAATTATTGTTCTAATTTATGTACTATTACTAAGGATATTTTAAAGAATTTTCTAATAATTTAAGTACCTTAATTAAACATTATATAATTGGTTGTTGTGGTTTTCTCTTTTATTCCACCATTTTAAATCAGAACGTAACAAATCTAAGCATCTTATTCATTTTTGTAAGTCCATTTTTTTTCTACTTTAACCTATCTTTTACGTATCTATGAAGATGATCATCAGTCTCATAACATGCCAATGGGAACGACATAAAATGAAATTTTAGATGGACTTTTGAAAAAACATATGCGACTTTGCACGTAATTCAGAAAAAATATTTACTGCATTTTTTAACCTTTTGCTTCGGTTAGTAAAATAACCGAGGTAAAAAAAATATTATTTGCCTCATTTTTTAATCGAGATGAAAAATATTATTTACTTCAAAAAAATTAATCGAGGAAAATTTGAGGTAAAAAGGGCGAAATAATAGGTCCAACTTCTTGTAGTGTAGCATTCACTCTGGGCCAATCTTCATAATCAGGATCATCAGCCATGGGTTTGGTAATGGTTATGTCAATGAAACAAAGTTTCCTCCTAGCAAGCAAAGCACTACAAATCACAAGGGTCCATTCGATGTAGTTCTCTCCACCTTTCAGAATGAAGGGACAGATTACAAGACCAAGACCGTCAGAAGGGTGGATGTATTATGGAGAGTTCATTGATCGGTCAATGGGTATGTTTTTCCAAGTGCTGAATTGCAATTGAAACTGCTTGAATAAAGCTTTCAATAACAACGGTGGCATTGGGATTTTGTAGCTTATTGGCCTCAGCTTCGGCGGCGATGAGAGCAGCACGGGCGGATTCAAATTTAGATTCAGATGTAGATATAGGAGTAGATCATATCAGAACAGCAATGTCAACTCAGATCGGCAGTAGAGTATAGGCGCAGTTGTGTATGATAAACGATGCGACGTAGCGTGAAACTCGGGTACGATGCATGAGGGACACTTGCGGTGCGTGGTGGATCGAAAAAAAGGCAATATAGATTGGCGATGGTAGCAACACAACAATGGTGGCGGCGATTGGAAATCTGGGAGTCGGACGGCAAGCTACGACTAGGTCAACGGCGACGCGTATGTTGCGCATGCAGTCAAAGGTGGTGGCTATAGATCATAGACGGCGGGGGGAGAATTTTCAGTTTTAGGTTTCGGGATTTTAGAATCTGATTCCATTTAAAAGTAAGGAAATAATTTTGTGTTTATATTCATGATCTGGGTTACAATGTATAGAGGTACAAGAGACATACACATAATCATAAAAGGAAAAGTATTCTATTCTATACAAAAGTAATATTCACATAATATTGCTATTCCTTAATATTCCTTTTAAAAATTTCTCCAATGCACCTTCATATCTCTTATCTGACACAGGATTTTCTTCATTTTGATCCCTTTGACTTTTAGAGTAGTGTTTCGACACTACCCCTAATTTTTGTTTCAATACCACTTGAATATTAGCCTATCTCCTCAACATGTGTTTCGGCAGTCATGTGATGTCCTCTAGATCTATTACCCTGCAGTCTGACATCAATGTCTGCTAGCATCTTCAAAACACCATCCTTTGCAACATTGTAAGTGCATTCACTCTCTACAGCTTTTGTAACCAACTGAATATAAAGCCCACATAAATCCTTATACCATATATGCTGACATACTCTGGCCAACTGAGATTCTCTGTCCATCTTTTCAATATGTATTGGTTTGGAATCTCCATAACATTTTCAATGAAATAAATTTCAAAGTATGAGAATATAAAATTCCAGCAAACTCAAATTTTCTATAACTACACTCAACTTGCCCAGATGATGAATCATATGACATTGTGTGATGAAAGCTTTTCTTGGGTGGAGTAATCTTATACTTTGTAACCGTTCCAATTTCTTCAAGGATAACGAAACTAGAATTATGAGACTTACCCCCACTCCCTTTTAACACACTCAAAAACCTCCAGAGTATAAAAATGAGCTGCGTGTTTCGGAATATCTATCGGAAAGGTAGTGATGGAACTCTTGTTTTCAACTTGAAATCCGCCTTTAACTTTTCATATCTACGATCTTCAAGCAATCTTTCAAAATGAGTAAAAAAATCTAAAAATTTGTGCTTATATGTAGCATACCTCCTTACAATAACTATCACTTTTTTAAGTTGTCGTCATATCTACACAAAACATTTGTCGTCCATATACCAAATCTCATTTCCCCTTATGTCGAACATGTGTTTCAACCAATCATTATCTTCAAGACCATAATTTTTCAACATCTGATTCCATGCATTAAAAAATTCCTCCTCTTCTTCAAAATCATATATACACAAGCTAAAATCTTTGGCAAAATCTCTAAACTCGGAGATAACACTACTCAGATGTATTGTGACATTTTGATAATATGTCAAGTACACAAGCAGTGATTTATTTCAGGTCATCTTAACGATAAACCTTTTTCCGTTGTTGCATGCTGGTATGTAAGAATAGTTCTAGGTATTTTATCCAACATGGCTCTAGAAAAAGTATCAAACAACCACTCAAAAGGAAGAGATGTCTCATCATACAAAGGCGCTACACCAAAAATTATTGTTTGTTTGTGATGATTAACCCCAACAAATATCGCAATCGGTCTACCTTTATTATTTTTCCAGTAAGTTGTGTAAAAACAACATCACCGAAATTCCTCGCATCCATAAAATATTGGTCATTAAATCATCTTCTTCAATTTGAATGGCATAAAAAAAGTTAGGATCCTCAAATTGCATTTTATGCATATATTCAAAAACTCCACATGTATCCTCAACTTGAGCGTCTCTTATTCTTTTAGACCGCAAATAATTTTTGTTGTCGTCTGGAATGAAACCAAAATTCTCTCATCCCACAACATATTTAGCAATGAGATCATAAGCTTTGGTAGAATTCCAACTCCGCTTGCAATTTCAATTTGCACTGCCATAGCTGAGCTTATATTCCGGTGAGATCTGAATAAATGTGATTTGTTTGGACTTGAGAGATAGTGGTTGTGACCCTCCACAAAATTAATCACGCAAAATCTTTCACCCCCCTGAGTACTGATTTTCCTTTTTTTCCTTCACAAGCACATCTTGTTTCAGTTCGTGGTGTTTTCACATCTATATTTCGTTTGTTATTCCCTTCTGGCCTTCAGCACTACAACAAAATATCTCATCTCTCAGCTTTCCCAAATTTTCCTTGTGGAAAAAAACTTTTCCTTAAGCAAAATCTCACATTTCTGGCATATGCTGAATAAAATTCATAAGTAGATTCTTCTATCTCAAACTCCATCCCAAGTTTTGGAACAGAATCTTCAACGACCAATGACGAATCACCCTTCAAGATGTCACCGTTGTTTGAAATATCGACTTATGAATTTTTGTTGTACACCCGTCATAGCACAGTGGGTTATAACCTTCAGATATAGTAAAAAATAATCAAACTACAACAACAATGTAATTGAAACAAGGAAACAAGTTGTAAAACGTCATCCTATTTTTAATTCATTTCTGTTCATTTTTTTTAAAAATATAATAATAGTAATGTTTGTATTTGAATAACTCATCTCTGTCATGGTTTTATACATGTACAAACTTATGACTTTCAAATTTCTATTCCGGAAACTATACATTTCATTCATCAAACTGTTGTATAGATGAATTATTTTTAGAGAACCACTGTGCTTGTCAGGTGTTCCTGAATACAAAATTTGGGGCAAAACTCACTGGACATGTCAAAATCAATTCCAAGGATTAGCATTAGCATGTATTGCATTGTTCATAAGCCATTTCACCCTAGATGCTAATATTTTAAGAAGCAATTATTCGCTGAACAAATTTTCAAGTCTTCATACACTGGTCTTATCTCTGTTTCAAACTCAGCCTTCATACATATATGAATTAAATGTATATAATCCCATTATCTCGAATGAACTTAGTTGTTGATTCCCCGAAATTTTTATTCTTTATTGTTAATTTCTCCATGCTAGAATTTGGAATCAAAGCATTTATCTTAACTTCTTAATTCGAACTTATAACTGCTTAATCAGAGTTAAAACGGTTCTTGGTTTTCTAAAAACCATGCACCAAATGTAATCACTAATCACCGATCACAACATCTTTAAGCCTTCGAGTTCAGGGGAATAGAAAACTCTATAGTACGGACGAAGATAAGCAGGTCTAATTAAATCAACGTACGAATGAGAAATAAATTGTATAAAGAGAACCCAGAAAAGAAAAAGAAGAAAGAAACCGAACCCAGAAAAGAAAAAGAAGAAAGAAACCAATTCGTAAGTGCGGGAAGTAGAACCAAGAAAAAGGAGAATAGATGCAGAGTAGCGGTTGAACCATAGTAGCGTCGATTCAATTGCTCCGAGAAGATACCGGATAATTTCACAACTGAGTTGACTACCACTCCGACAGAGAATTAGCGGTTTGGTGGATCTAAATCCCTTCGCCGCGACTGCTACGAAGAAAATTGGTCACAGAGCATGGCGGATATTTCGCGATTTGACTTAGTAGAGGCGGAGTAGATTGACAAGGCGGAAATCACTTCACGGTGGCGTTAAAACTGTTCACCTCGATGTAGGCGGAAGCAAACGATGTCAAAACGAAAAGGAAGCTAGAGAGATGAAAAGGGAAGGCTCGGCTTGGCTGAGTCGACTACCATTCAGGGCTGGGATGTAAAAAATGATACGATGTCGTTTTAGGGTGGATCACAGAGTCATGATGAAAATCGGTCATAGGTTATCCGGACTGAGAAGTCTCACATGTCAAGAATCAAATATAAATTTGCAAATGCTCTCAAATACTAATTAAAGCAACAAGAATCAAACACATGGCATCAATGAGTTTAAATGACATAGATGGGATAATATGAATGAAGAGAGAGGTAGAGAGAGAAAAAAAATTGTTTGAGAACTATTCAGATCAATCTCCCTCTTGAAACTAATGGATAAGGACCACTTTATATAGTGGGAAGATAGAGAAAGCTAAATTTCTGCTAGTCAAAACCCTAGTAAACAGGGCGGCATGGATCGTGTTGTCTGGCAGGCACAAACCATGCCAGTGACTTTGGGAACATACCGTTGTTAAGGAAATAGAAACCGTGCATAATTGCAAGACCCATTATATGAGCCTTGTTCTCCAACTTTTAAGTAGCACGAACGGTGCATATTTGCAGAGTCCGTCTTCTTGGACGTCTTCAAAGCTTTTTGATCTGGCACTGACCATGCATATTGCATGATCCGTTCACTGTACCTTCATCTTTCTAGGCAGTTCTTGTGGTCGTGACCGTGTAATATGGCACAGTCTGTGCCCAATGAACACTTCTGATTAGCCTAGAAAATTTTGCTCCTTTTGCCTTTTTTCTTATTCCACTTCCTTCAATTTACTAATACCATTAGGTTCAATGACCTTCATTCTTTTACCAATCTCGCGATTAGCCTTCAGTCTACTACCATCTTTGCGAATAGCCTTCTCCAATGAAGATCTTCCATCTAAACTCACTATATATATATATATATCACTCATGGAGGAAAAATTCATTAAGTTACAAATACTTCACAAAATAGAGAAGTTAACATAGAAAACCAAACAAGAAGATTTTGACTATCATGCAAAACACCTATAAACCTAATTTTTAAAAAAAAATAGAAATCATCCGAGAGGATGATGGGAGTATTTATTAGGCATCCCACACCTGAAATGTAGGAAAAAACATCCTAGGTGTATCAATTGTTACATCTCGGAATCCATAGGGGATTTAGTATCGGAGCGAGCTATATAAAAGTACCCGAAGAGCAATAATAGTTGCTCCATAGAACTATACAAAAAACTTAGATCATTCTAAACGTCTAAAACTTTCAAAAGAACACCCTGCCATATGAAACCAACACCAATTCTGTGAATCGACTTGTCGAAACACAATTTAGATGCCGATTTGTGGTGGGTTGTAATGCATATTCTTGTGCCTAACCAAAAGTTGGAAGAGGAACGGAACTCCTCTAATTATATCACTTTGCAGCCTCTCAGATTTTGGATTGCCTCGGTTTCCCCCCTAATCCTGCATCCCATCTTCCAGTAGTAAGTAACCTGAAAAGAGAAGAAAAGATATCAGCAGTAACTGAACCTAAAGAGGTACTATGTCGTGATGGTTAATTCTTAAATTCGGAATCCCTGCCATATCCATCCTAGCAATCGCCCTAGTCATCGGTTGTAGCTGACTTTCAGCTAGAGTAGAAGAAATATGGTCCGTAAGTGCCATTTTAGCCAAAGAATCAGCAAGCTGATTCCCTTCTCTGAAAATATGAACCAAATGAGCCCCCCCTTTTATTCTGTTGATCGAATCACACTGGTGGAACAGCTTCCAGTGTGCAGTTATGGGGTTTAAAATCATGGAAATGGCATTTAAACAATCAGTTTCAAGTATGAAGGTATGGTGTCCATAGCTGAAACCAAACAGCAAACCTAAATGAATTGCGTTTATCTCAGCTTCCAAGGGGCTGTCTGCATTTATGTAATGGCATTGAGCAGATATGATAAGACCACAAACATCTCTAATGACTAATCATATACCAGCTTTTAATTGTCGTGAGTTCCAGGCAGCATCAGCATTCATTTTATACCCGACCACAGGTTTCTTCCAAGTGATTGGGACTATAGCTGGCCTAGGAAGTTTAGGAGCAGTAGATAAACCGAAGGACCTTTCAAGATCCTCTTCCAACTGATTTCGAACTGGATTTGGTTTGGCAGTGAGAGTGTAGAAAATGAGGTTTCTAATTTCCTTAATAGTGAATTCCCTAGAAGGTTTCAACTCATCAAATAGGTACATGTTCCTGACTTTCCACAAAGTCCAGCATGTCACACAAATTAAAAGTTGAAGAAATCCTGAATGGTTTTTAGATATTGCAGTATAAGAACAGTAATATGAAATTCTATCCCAAATAGTGTTAAAATATTTGTCTCTTATTCCAACCATTCCTATCACCTTTGACCAAATATTTAGAGTAAACTGACAGCCATTAAAAAAATGCTCAACAGAATCAATATGGTCACAGAAACAACAT
>JAULKM010053752.1:0-12625 GCA_032355605.1 Rubia tinctorum
TCAGCTTTAGTAAATCTTATTATTGAAAATGGACTCTTAATATATGGGAATGTGGAAGCATTATGTTATCTTAGTGCAAAAATCTGGTTGTTGATTGCAGTAACCAGTACTGTTCATGTGGTAGGGAAACGGTTTGCTGAAGAAAGCCACGGAGCTACTATTGTCACTGTTTGCTGAAAAAAAGTCAGGGAAGCTCTACGATTACGCCATCTCCAGGTTCTTTCTAGTCTTTTCTCTGCTTATTATCATTTGATTTTGGTGCTTTACCAGTAGTAAATCTGTGTGTACTATTACCGGACTAGATCCGATGTATTATAATAAGCAAACTAAAAATACTGAACATAGATTTTGAGAAATAAAGTGAATTGCATAAATTGGTTTGATTAAATATTATACTGCAGTTACTTAGTAATACTGCATGTGTAATACTAGTACTGGTATTGTGAATTAGTACTGGTAAGTGTTAGAAATCTTTCTGTTGTCATAACTGATAATGTAGAACCTGGTGAATCTTAGGATGAAGTTTCTGGTCTAGTTACTTTAGTGTTTATACAGATTGAAAGTTGAAATAATGAATACCCGTGGTTGGTTCTGCTTTGTGTTCTTGTAGTTCAGGTCATTAAACAGTGGAGATTGAATCTTAAATTATCCAAGTTATGCTCTTCGGTCTTCTCAGCGCCTGCTGTGTTTTGTTTTGAATACATGGTTGTATACTTGTTTTCATCCTTCTTTCTGTAAGTGTTTTCGATTCCAGTAGTTAAGTTAATCTCCCAAATTCATATTATCAAAGTCATGTTAGTAGAAGCATAGTTTTTCTTTTGACATTTATCTCTAAATTTTCATTTCTGCAAAATGTTGAGAGGCACTCAAGTGCTTCAGATTTCGTTAATATGCTGATTTGAGTTAGTTCTTGTCCATCTTTGGGTCATTGACCATAAGCATTCCAGTCATTTAGGTTGCTAATTAAGATTTAGGATCTTTAAACTCTAGAAACTAGTATTAGTATCTGGTTTAAGGTGCAGATGTCAGAATATAAATTTTATCTGAATTAGTTGTTTTTGTTACTCTTTGTTAGTTTTAGAGTTTTGGAATAATGGGAGAAGATAGAAGGTGGATGTATTTGCCTAGAATGTTATCTGAATTTGAGTATGGGGTGAAACAGTTTCTTTAAACTTCATTTGCTAAAGCATCTAGGGGAGGCTAGATTAAATGTCCTTGCAAGAGATGTAAAAATCGATATTGGTGTACTGGGGATAAAGTATAGTATACAATCATTTAAAAAGAGAGGGATTTGTTGAAAACTGTGAAGTATGGGTTTTTCATGGGGAGGGATTTTAATCATCATCATCAAAATCTTTAGATGGCAGCAGGTCAATGCATGAAAATACTGATAACTTATGGCACGACAAATTTAGCGATGGCCTAGAGGAGAGTAGTGTACAAGAAAGTCCAAATCAAGATGCTGAACCTTTTCATGGGGAGGGATTTTCATCATCATCATCAAAAATAGAAACAATGGAATGAAAATCCCAACAAGGAACCACCCTCTTTGGCTCAACTTTTTGAACGCATGCGCAAAAGAGAAGCGGGGAGGTTGTATGATGAACCTTACGATGACACGTCCAAAATAATTGTAAGATGACATATATGTTCTCTTTCTTTTCTTAAAATATTTTATATAATTCAAAATTTCTACTTTTTTTAACGAGTCAAAATTTGTACCTAACGATGTATAACAGGAGGATATGCGTAACTATAAACCCCCTAATGATGGAAGTGGCCCTGCTAATGCCTTTCTTGGTGTCATGGGAAAATATTATGTTGGACGTAGTAGGTTATATGGAAGAGGAGTTACGAAGACAATGTTGAAGAAATTAGAGGGGTTTGAAACATCTTATGTGGTATCAGTGGAGGCTTTTGAGTCATTTCAAAGCAGCACCGACATTGAGATTACCTTTTAGGCAAGAAGGAATGAGCTGGAAAAAATGCAGAAAGATATGGAAATTGATCATGAAAGGAAAAAGGCGGAGTAAGAAAAGATTGGATTGAAGATCGAAAGTATCGAGATAAAATCATTGAAGATGCACTCCAGCAATTTTTTTCAGAACTGCGTCCAGATATGGCTAAAGTAGTGTTGTCCTAATGTACTTCTATTGCTAATTTTTTCTGGATTTGATGGTTTTTGACCATTGTGTTTATGTTAGAGATGGTGAAAATAACACCATAATTTATGTCTATACACTTACAATCATGGTTGGGACTCAAAACCTTGGCACATTCGGTTTGTTACTCTCCTCACACAAACATGTTTCTAAGTAAATACTCTAGCATGAAAATCCATGTTTTGATGTTGTGAATCCATGAATTTCATTACAGAAAGTCAATACTTCTTTTCTCAAGAATACAAGCCAAATTCTGTATAGGGCATCAAAATGCATGATCATTTGTACTATAGTTTTATTATTGCTGGTTTTTCAACTTGAAGCTGCATTATAAATAAATCTACCACTATTCCTGACCTGCGTTTGTTATGATTAGGAGTGGCAAATGGAAGGCAAAAAGGATGAACAAGCTCAATCTCAATCCCTCATGAATTGTTCCTCTCTTATGTTTGCTCTGAAAGTAACGTAATTTTATTCAAGATCTGAATAGCTTTGTTTCCATAGAGTAAGTTGACCCATTGATGTCTGAGCAGCTGTTCAGTGTTCATATACAGAATTTAAATCTAATTTATGTTTGATTTTGATGTGGAAGCACTGGCCATCTGTGAAACTGTTTGGATGTTAGATAGATTGATATGAAACTTGTATTATTCCTCTCTGTCGTTGCATGCAATGATATGATATTAGAGGAGTGAAATGTTGTCTAATTTGTACTGAAACCTTTTTGTTGATAAACATGTTTGTGTTTTACATTACTTTGATTTTTTGCATGTTTCCATATATCGGATTAACCTCTTTTCATCATTTACTGTTTTTAGATTGTTATTATTCTTATTTTAAACCCCATAAATTAGTACATTTTCCTTCAAGTCTAGCATTCTAATTGTTTATATGGAGATCTTACCGCTGCTAAAAGCTTATCACAGAATTAAATGAAAAAGTGCAGCAACTGTCCAGGTCAAATAATGCTCAAACGACACTTCCATCCACATCCTCTAGTCAAATGGAAGCTTGATATCACAATTAAAGCGCATTTACATTAGATTTTTAAAAGTGTTACATTAAAATTTTCACAAGTGTTACATCAGACTTTTTAGAAGTGTTACATTAGACTTTTTAGAAGTGTTACATTAGACTTTTCGAAAGTGTTACACTAGGCTCTCAAAAGTGTTACCCTAGATCCCAAAAGTGTTACGATAGATCTTTAAAAGTGTTGCATCAGATTAGCAATAGTGTTACACTAGATTAAAATAAGTGTTACCTTAAATAAGTGTTTCATTAGCTAAAACTTGTAACACTTTTGAAAAGTGTTGCCTTAAACCCAATTAGTGTTGCACTAGAACTAATGTAACATCGACTAAGGTAATACCTACAAAAGTGTTGCATTAGCCCTAATGCAACTTTTTTAGTACCTAGTGTTCACACTTTTAGAGTGATACAATAGAGCTAGTTTGTAGTAGTGAGTCGATGAAGATTACATGACTGCGTTTGATGAGAATGATGGATTTGTTAATTGCAACAGGGCTAACGTTCATAGTCACAAGGGTTATGACATTAAAACTGGTTTCTTTAATAGCTCAGCACTATTTTCATTGGGTGGATCAACTAGCATGGCACACATAGGTTTAGAAACAAATTCAGATTTACTGAGATTTGGTAAAAACATAAAACAAGCCGACACTAATTGGTGCTTTGATCCCAATATGCATGCGACTTTTAATGGAAGGTTTGAAGGTGTCCTTAGTCTTGAATTAATGGGAACTAGTGAGAGGTGTAGCGGGAAAGTAATTTCTTTTAATAGGATTGGTTTACGATCGTTGGTGGATGGGTTTATAGTAGAAGTTTCAAAGTGTCTTGATAAGGATTGTGGGGATTCTTATGCGAGAAATTGTGCGGGTTTGGAATTCACTGATATATTTCTGGACTTGGTTCCACAATTATTTGAAGATGAAGCTTTTAATTATTTTGATCTGGGTATTTTGGAGTATTCTTTGGGAATATTGGAGTGTGATTTAAGTTGGGAAGTGGTGAAAGATAGTAGAAATGTGGCTGGAGAAATGATTCTTAGTTCAAATGACTTTGGTGGTTCTCCATATGATTGGGAGCAGATGTTACAGAGGAGAAAAGTGTGTCATGTCTCTTTACCTATGATGTGTGTTCTATTATGTTCATATTTTGTGGGACTATTATGATTTTATTGAGATATAATTTGACTTTACGTGTTTTTGTGCAGAAATTCATGGATTCTGAATACACTGTACTCATTTTTTCTTTAACCAATAACTTTTTTCCGACTGATTTTTCCAGGTTAAATTTTTTAATAAAGCGATGTGCTCCAATGAAAAATAATATTATATTATAAGTCTTTTTTTCTGGATGAAAGTTGAGAGGCAAAAGCATAATAGTTTGATCACATACTGATATACAGATACGCGGACAAAGAATTAATCACTTGCTCTGCTTTGCATTCCGTTGGTTTCCGTTTGCAGCATTCAACACGGCCGGTTTGCTTGTTTATTATTATTATTTATTTTCGTAAATATGGTTTGTTTTCATATTACTAATTTGTTTAGTTTAATTATTATGAGTAGTTAAATTATATATCGGCAGAGAATAACAAATGTTAGTTTGAAATTGTGAGGTATAATTGTTTTATAATTGATTCTTGCATGTTCTTGTTTGAATTTATTTCTAATATGCTTAATTCTGGCCAACTTGAATGTATTTAGAATATTGCTATTTAATTCCCGCCTATACGTGATTGTTGGATGGGATTAGTAAGTGACACAATCTTGTGATAAATAACTAACTAGATAAGACTATAATAGCAAGATTGGGAATAATTGAGTGTGCATTGCTATTTGCATTAACTTTGGTAAATGCTATATCAGGTTCTTTTAATTCTTAATGCTATCAAAATGTGTTCTGCTTTAGCGAATACTTTCTGGGGACGTTTTGATAAGGAAAATAGTAAGTTAATTGTAATTGATTAACTGTCGATAAAGTAAGAAAGAATTGAGAATGTTAAGCGTACTCACTTTCCTATAACTTATAGATGTATGAGAATTAATTTATCATTGCGTCTATGCTCGATAAGAACTAGCATTAGTTATTCTTAGCCGATATCATTCACATAAAGATTTATTTCTCATTATTAGATTCATTATTTACAAATTTTATTGTTGGAAATCATTCTTAAAATTAAGGCGTGGTGGCATCACAAAAAAATTTGTGAAATTAGTAGGAAGGAAGATTAGAATTATTGCCTTTGCTCTTCATGGGATCGACTCTGCTTACCGGTGTACTAATTAGTATTTTCTGAATTGCAGATATTCGGCAAGTAAAATGACACTCGCCAAGTAATTAAATTTTTTATTTTTTCCCTACGTACTTGTGTGTTAGTGCCTGATTTATGAGCAGATCATCAAGGCTGAATTTAATATTCGACCCGAAAGTTGAGAAAATAGCCAAGCAGAACAAAAAGAGAACAAAAGTGTGAAAAGCATCTTTTGCCGAGACCCTTCAGTTTGGACAAACCAGACCCTTCACGATTTCAGAAATCACATATGATTTGAAAACTGATACCTGAATGGACAGAGCTAAAGAAAATCGGAATCTTGGACAGAACCCAAACAACCCCTACATGTGGGAACTCACTGGCCATAGTCAGAAAGATCCCTCCACTCCCATTCAGTTACCAAAGATAAAAAGTTCGATATAGATTAAATTGGCATTCCTTAATGCACTACCAAAGTTCCACGGGAGAAGCACCGAAGACCCTTATAATTTTCTGAGCAAATTTTTGAAGATTTTTAAGGTGAGGAAGAGGCCATCCAATGGACGAGAGATCAATTCAAGTTAGAGGCATTTCCCTTCAGTTTGACAGGAGCAGCCGATCAATGGTTTTCAAGCCTGCCCTCCTCACACTTAATTTTTTTTCAAAAATATAAAACAAAACACACAAAAAACCTCCTCACACTTAAACTTTGCTTGCCCTCAAGCAAATAATGCAAAGCTCAAATGGGAAAATGTTTCACACATAGTAAAGCATCATGATAAATAAAATAAAAGGGAAAATAAATGTTCTAGTGGTGGGTTTCAGAGAAATTTCCAATAAGAAGAATGAATTGGATCAGGTTCTGTCGCAGACCTTCAGTTTGGCCAAACGAAATCCTGGGAGTCCCAGCTCTCCAAAGGTGTGAATTCTCCATGGTGCAAATTCAAATACTTCAACTCTATAGATCAAGAACTAAGAGTTGATGAGAAATTGAAATTCCATGAAAAATATTTATTAAAAAAAGTTCTAAAAAATGAAAAGAAAGAAAATTTATTTGGTTGCCTCCCAATTAATGCCTCTGTTTATAGTATTTAGTTAGACTTCCAGATGCCATTAATGGTTATTTGTTTGGCACACTGGAATTTCTTCCATTGATGCCATCTGAGAAGTATCATAGTATGGGGTAAGGTGATGATTATCGACAAGGAATGACATTTTTGTGTTCATAATAAGAATCTCTACGATCCCATCAGGCCAAACCAAGGCTACCTCGTACGGTCCAATAAACTTAGGCTTGAGTTTCCATGACTTCAATCCAAGTTTGGACTCAAAAAGAAGAACTTTGTGCCCAACTGCAAATTTCTTAGACTTCATATTCCTTTGTCACGCCTTATTACACTCCTTGTACCGCATAGCTCTATCAAACTTCTTCAATCTTAGATCTCCCAAGTATTGGATTTGAAACTTTGTTTCTTCCTCACACTTGAGCGACTCCATACTCATTGGAAGAGTATCATCATATCCTTGATAAACATAGTTCAGATCACATGGTAACGCATCAAACTCCAAATTTGAGGCTTTCACATCCGATGAGACTAGTCTGGCAGAAGGGTCCGGTTTGGCCAAACTGGACCCTGTTACGCACTCCAATTTTTTTTTTCAAACATCCGATTCAGAGTGATTTGGATTGAGAACTTTTTGGCTTGATTCAGTATTGGGCACCACATCCTAAGAGTACAATTAATGTAGCAATTCACGCATTTCCTTATCTCTCAAGCCTTGAACCTTGACCTTGTCTGAACTAGTAGGAAATTGAATTTCCATTTTATCTTGCAAAATTTTAGTCTCAAGAGAATCTTGGACAAGAGGATTAGTATGATTAATGGTAGACACATTCTCAGCATATATAGGTTTCTTAACGGGTTTATCAATGTTGAATGTGTAATTATCACCAAAATAATCAAGAAAAATAGTTCCATCACCAACATTAATAATGGTGTTTGCTTTTTTTCAAGAATGGACGACCCAACAATACATCTTGTGTTCCCTTATCACTGACATGATTCATCTTCACCACATAAAAATTAGCTAAAAAATAAAATCATTAACTCTCACAAGCACATTTTCCAACAACCCTTCTGGAAACACGCAAGATCTATCTGCCAGTTGGATTACTAATCTAGTGTCTACCATTTCAGTTGCATTTAAAGTTTGATACACAAATAATGACATAACATTTATTGAAGCTCCTAAATCACACATGGCAGCATCAATCTTCTTATCTCCTGTATAACAAGGTAAGGAAAATATACCTGGGTCCTTGCACCTTTGAGGCAGTTTCTTTTGAATTACCGCTAACTCAGATTCACCCATCATGATCTTGCTCGAATACTTCGCCTTTTCTGCAATAAAATATTTCAAGAACTTGCTTATTGGTGGTAACTTTATGGCCTGCAAGAACAAAACATTAATATCCATTTTTCCAAAAATTGAGACAAAATCCATATCATCTTATTTTTTCTTTTCCAATCTACGAGGGAAGGGTGGAAGAATTTTAATTGATGGATCATATAAGGCTGGCGTTTTACTTACCTCTGCTGGCACCCTGGACTTACCTTCATTCTTGAACTCTGGACATTCAGGATTTTGATGTTTTATGATGGTGGCATCACTTTTTTTCTCTGACTCTTGAATCTGAATTTCTATTATAGGGTTTGGTTTGGGAAAACAAGACCTCCCCCCCGTCAATAAGCTCTTTTGTTTTTTTGACCACGAATTTCAATGGCAATGCACCAACTAACTTCCCACTGTTAAGTGTGACTTGATATACCATCTCATGTGAATTTATTTGAACTTGAGTAGGTAACCCTGGTTGTTTCATTCTGAGTTCGTTCATGGAGTTGATAAATGTGCGATTTGTTACGCATGCTCCTCTAAAGTTGCTTCGATCTTCCCGAACCTCTGGTGTTGATTTTGAATCATGTACATCAGTATTTCGAAATTATCATTCACTTCCCTTGACCACCTTTCAGGTGTTGAGGAAAAACTGGAGCTTCTCGTTTCATCGGCGGAACATAAGGTTGTTGGTGATGTTGAGGTTGTTCAGTCACAACCTTGTCAACTACCTTGTATAAAATATTCTTTATTCTTTCCATCCTCTCCTTGAGTTAATCTTGTTCGGGAGTTGAGATTTGTGCCACCTTCAAGATTCGGACCTCCTGCTGATCATTCTCCTTCTTGGAATCCACCAACCTTTTGATGATCTTTGTAGCCTCATTCACTCGAAGGTGAGAAAATCCACCACTGCTGGAAGAATTCACCAATTCATTGTTTATGGATTTCATTCCTTGATAAAAGCATTGGAGCAATTGGTCTTCCGCCATTCGGTGTTTAGGGCAACTATCCACCAACTTTATGAACCTCAGCCAATAAGTACTCAATGGTTCATCATACTCTTGCTTGATACTTTTGATCTCCTTCTTCAAATCATATGTTCTTATGGCTGGAAAATAGTACTCCAAGAATATTTTTTTCAATTCAGACCACGTCGAAAAATGGAGTTGGGTGATAGGCTTGAAAATCATTGATTTGCTTCTCCTGTAAGCTGAAAGGAAACGCCATCATCTTAAATTGATCTTCAGTCAGTGTAGATGGCCTCTTCTGCACCTTAAAAATCTTCACAAATTCACTCACAAAATTGTAAGGGTCTTTGGTGCTTCTCCCGTGGAATTTCTGCAATACATTCAGGAATGCCAATTTTATCTCTATCGGGTTCTCGGTCTCTGGAAACTGAATGGGACTGGGAGGATCTTCCTCACTATGACTAGTGAGTTCCCACATGTAGGGTTTGTTTAGGTTCTTCCAAAGATTCCAATTTTCTTCAACTCTGTCCATTTCGGTATCGGTTTACGAATCAGAGGTAGTTGCTGAAACCGTAAGGGGTCCGGTTTGGCCAAACTAAAGAGTCTCGGCAGAAGCTGATTTCTGCGCCTTTGTTCTCTTTCTATTTCGCTTGGCTATTTTCTCAATATTCGACCTTCATGATCTGCTCATAAACCAAGCACTGACACACACATTGGTAGGGAAATATTATAGAAATTGACTTACCGTTACCCGGCAGCGGCGCCAATTTGGTGAACTTCGTTTCACTCACCAAAATAAATCTGCAAACTCTAATGTTGAAATTAGCACAGTAGTAAGCAGAGTTGATCCCACGAGGAACAGAGCAATAACTATAATAAAATTACCTACTAATATAAAACACATTTGGTGTAGCCACCACACCTTAATTTTCAAGGATTTTCTAACAACTAATGATGCAACTGACTAACATCAAATATGAAATAAAATGCAAACTTAAACATATAAAATCTAGTATATATATGAAGAATGTAATTGACTCGGAATAACTCACATTAGTTAAACATCGATTATAGGCGCAAAAATAAATCAATTCATATGCATCTATCAGTTATAGGAAAGTAGGTACGCTTAACCTCCCAAATTCTTTATTACCTTGTAGACAATTGACCAATTATAATTAATCAATTATTTCTCTTACCAAGATTCCCTGGAAAGTATTCGCTGAACCTGATACACACCTCAATAGCATTAAGAATTAAAAGAACCCGATATAGAAATACCCAAGTATTCGCAAGTAGTCACGCACACTTAATTGTTTCATATCTTGCTATTACATTCTTAGCTAGTTAGCTGTTTTTCACAAGAACTCGCTACTTAATAACCCGTTCCAACAATTACATATTGGTGAAATTAGATAGTATTATCCCAATAATATTCAAGTCGATCAAGGTTAAACATATTAGGAATAAATTAAACCAATAACAATCAAGAACACATAGGAATCAATTATAAAATAATTAGCCCTCACGATTTATAAACTAATGCTCGTTATTGCATGTCGATATATAAATTAGTTGCTAATAATCATTAAATAAACAAACAATCAATATAAAAACTAAACATAACTAATATAATAAAATAAAAACAAAACAAAACAAAACAAAAAACAAACCAGAAGCTCAGGTCTGCGAACAGATTGAAACCAAATAATTATGCCCTGATGCAGTGCAGGTCTTCGCGAAGAAACAAATAATCATGCACGTCCTAAAATTAATACTCCAAAACTAACTACTGCTCTCGACAAAGCAAGACTTCGCGTTTACATACGCGAGATGCAAAACACAAATCAAACACAACTCGGACTCTTCCTTCCGAAAATCAAAATATATTGTAACTCTAATTAAATACTTTCTAAAATTAAGGAATTTCAATTGAAAAGAGATAATATAAATTTTATCAATATGAAAAGTGAATATTTTAATTTCTTCAAATCCACATATCTTTGATAATTCACTTTTCAATCTATAACTTCAACTATTCTACTTTTGCCTCATTTCCTTCATCTCTGGGATAGTGTCTTACGACATAAGAAAATTTTCTATTGAAACACATCGCCTCATTAAAAACGTTAACTTGAAAAACCCAGTGGGAAAAATCATTGGTTAAGGGAAAAAGAGTACAGTGTATAACTCCCTCTCAAATTCTTCATATCCATGAAATCCTGCACAAAAAACACCTAAAATGCAAATTATATATCAATAAAATCATAATAATACCACAAAATATGAACACAATATAACACACATCAAATATCCTCACACTTGAATCATAATTTCCCTCAAATATGAAGTGAAGGAAATAAAATAAATCAATAATCCAAAGTGTTCATAAATTCTCATTCCCTCATAAGACTCTATCTAAACTACTCTATAAAAAAAGAAAATAAAAAATGTACGATGAAAACACAAACAAACCGCGAGTTTGAGGAAAATTCATCATTGTCGGGTTCAATGATGTATTCCTCAATAGATTTTTAATGATGCATTCCATTAAGTTCATTGTAAGAAGATATGGCCTTACTGTTCAATCAATAAGGCCATTTCACGTGATACATCTTCACGACCACGCAGTCTCTATAAGATTTTCTTAGCTTCTTGCATCTTTCATTTACCAACGAGTCGCCTAGGAGACTCTGTCAGGAAGAATACAGCCAGCAAGAAATATACAAGGGAGGGAATCGCTAGAACCCCGAGCATCAGCTTCCAATATTTTTCACATATTTTTGTCATAGTCGTTGCATCCGATGACACACTATTAAACTGGCTATTGTTTCATTAATTTATCGCAACTGAAAATCCACTCGTATTAAGCAATCATTTTTTTGAATAATTAGCTTTGTGGAAAAAATATCTGCACCCAAACCAAGTGTCAAGTGTGAATTTAAACACAAAAATATATAAGAAAACCACGAACGAGAAATGTAGCTAAATTCCATTTACTTTGAAGGCCAGGAATGTGGGATAGCTGTGATAGTCGAGTTTCCATTTACTTTGTGCAGATTCTGTGTACAAAAATTAACAACTTGTGCAAATTCTGTTCTTTTTGGCACAAATTTTGGGCAAAATAATGTTCCCATTGTGCATAAATTTGCACTATTCAGCTGCTCATGTTAAAAATCGTGAATTTTTCATTTGCATCCAAGCAATTTAGTTGACATTGATTGATCATAAAGTAGCCTTGGTATGTCTTTCTATGGATTTCCAAAATCGATTCCTCATCCATAAAGAGCTTGCCCTAATCATCAAAGATTTTGCGGTGATATGAATCTCCTTGCGAAAACTCTGAATTGCGGAATATTGGATCTTTGTTTACACTAGGGATTTCTCCCAACCTAGTATAAACATACGAAATTCAAGCATCTAGCCCGCAGGGTACACTCACTTCCGACTTTCTCTCTAAATAGCCCGCAGGTTAAGATCACAAGGTAATTGATAATTAATTAACCCACAACATTAATCAACAATGGAGATGCTCACAAGCAATTGAGAATAACTCAAAATTCTGAATATTTGATTGATAAATGATTGTATAATTTTCATCCGTCTCTCTCTTTAGATAGAGGAGATTTTCAAACACAAACCCTAATTACAATTGGAACCTGAATCAACTTATGGCAGCTTTAAGAAGCTAAAATCATATCTAACTAAACTTCTAAAAATACTCTAATTTCGGCCGTGTCTAATTATAATTAGACTAGAAAAATATTACCTTATCTAATCTTACCAAATCTAATTCTAATCAGAATAAAACTGAATATTCTAAA
>JAULKM010053763.1:0-12625 GCA_032355605.1 Rubia tinctorum
TTAGAAACTACTTGTTACAACGAATTGAACAATATCATATACGATAATATTATTGTTCATAAATCTATTCAAATATGTGGTCAAACTTTAATAGAAAATAGTGTCAAAAAAAGTAGAAGTGCAAATAGATCTGGGCAGAGCGAGTAGCACGAATCTCTTGTGGTTTTTGAATTTGTACTGTACTTGTATTCTGAAAATTTACCTCCATTCTGTAAAGTTAATTTTTGGCTTCAAAGATTACTGCTGATTTTGGTTTCAGTTACTGTACACCATTTTGAGTTTGCTATTGTTCCACCACGTTTTTTGAGGGGGCTGAAAGTCCTTTTTATTGTTTAAAAATAGTCTCAAAATTTTGAGACCAACACCATCTCTTGCCTTTTTTACTGGACAGAGGGAGTAGTTCCTTTTAGATGAATAAAATTTGTAATTTATTGTTCCTTTTCAATTTAAATGTGAAATTCAGATATTACATTTTCCTTGTCCCTTTATATATGTCTCTCACTTCACTATTCATCAGTAAAGTTGATGTAATTTGCATTGAAAAATTCTATAAACGTATAAATGTAAAAATTATCGTATAATATATTGCTAGATTCATCGTAACTTATATTTTTAGAATATATCATTTTTATAATTTATTGTTATACATAATTTAAGATATTAAAATCATAAAATCATAAAATCATTAATGAATAGTGAAAAAAGAAGAGGTGGGACAATTATAGATGAACGAAGGGAGTATAAGTTAAACTAAAATTTTTAACCAATAACACTACGCAACGCTCGGTGGGACTCTCGTTAGTTTTTGATAAAATATATTTTAAAATATTTCCTCCATCCCATAATAAGATTCATACTTTCCATTTTCTTCCATAAAAGAAAAAGGTTCTTATTTTGACTATTTTTTTACCTGAACTTAAATTTGTGACTGAAATTAGATCAGTTTATTCTAATTCCTCACTTTCCTACCATATCAACGTGCACAAAGGCCCGTACAAAAAGGATACTAACCTTATTTTGGGATAAAGGGAGTATGAATATGATAATGCATTCTATTAAATTAAAGTGTATGAAAAAATCATTAATAATGCAATCTGATTGTTTAAAGTAAAATGATTTTGATGCAAATAATAAGATAGTATGATTCTAATAACTAAAATGTTAATAAATTTAATCAAGTCAACATATTTATTTAAACTATAAAATAATTCTAAAAATTCAATAAAATACTCATTTAAGCTATTAAATAAAATAAATTGATTAAAAAATATTTTTAAATATGAAAGACATAGTATATACTTCAAATAAGAATCACGTTAATATTTATAAAAAAATCATGACATATAAAAATATAAACATCATCTAAAGACATTAACGTAAGTCATTTGGAATATTTCACCACTAAGATATTTAATTCAATGGACGGTGAAATCGTTCATTGGACTACAGATTCGAGCTGCCATCCATGACACCGAGGTTGATTGTTGTCTTCGTTGCATGGCGGTCGTCGAACCACCGTATTACGGGTTGAACCACGACGCTTTGATACGTCGTGGTACCATTTTTTAACTGTGGTAGAATGTTACTGGTATATACCATATCTACCCAGTCCCAGTCAAGCAAGACCTGGCATTAGAATAATCACCTCGCTGAGCACGCATGTCACCTCGCTCGAGAGTAATCAATCCCAGAATTAGGGGAGAAGCCCCACTCACCACAAACACCTTCCACTAGATCACGATCTAGAAAGGAGAAGAACACAATGCCGGGCCACGATCATATGATCCAACTTCTATAAATAAGGACGAAAGGCAACAAACCAAATAAGTAATTTCTTACAAATAGAAATATTGATAGTAAAGGTAACTCTAACTTGGATGTCGCAGCTTTCTGCCCAGGGACAATCTCCGAGGACTTTCTTGTATGTGTTTAGAGAGGATGTGCTTTCCAAATTTCCTAGCAAGCGTCCCCATGTTAGGAAGAGGCAATATGATGAAAGTAGTAGTGAAGAAGTGATCATGTCCCGTGAAAATAATTTAGATCATTCTACTTTAAATAAGTCACCATGCGCCACCCCACTATCACCCACGTTAAGTTGAGCAGTAGAAGACAAAGATTAAGAGTGAAAAAACACCATATTTACAAATATAAGAAGCGTAGGACCAAAATATTACCTTCAATCGATGACAATCTTAGAGAACAGCCACGCAAGTCTGCTAACGCACTTGGAAACCAAATTAACAAGGTATATTCTGAAAACATGTCCTTAGGCTTATACACACTTTAAATAAGCTAAACATATAAAGTCTCATTTCGAAACGCACATATAAAGTCTCTTTTTTCCCTTCTTCCCCTTTTCTTCCTCCAATTTATTTCCCTTGGGATTGGTCAGCGGCGGTGTTTAGGGTAAAACTCCCCCTTCTACTTGGGTGGTGTTTAGGGTGATGTTTACGACAGAGGTGACATTTAGGATGGTGGTGTTTAGGGTGGTGGTGAGCGTCCGAGTGGAATAGGAGCTTGATGAATTACGAGTGGAAGTATTGAACAAAAAAATTATAGAGCCGCCGGAAACACTCCGACGAAGTGGTTATTGCTCATGTGGAGCTGGAACAGAGCCTTCAGATTCCGAATTGTCTTCCCCTTTGAATTGGTCAGCGCTGTTTAGGGTCAGCTTCCCCCCTTCTTCTTCGTTGGTGTTTAGGGTGGTGGTGAGTGGCTGAGTGTGATTTTCGGCAGAGCGACAAGGGCTTAGCGACGGTGGTTTTCGGCTGAGCGGTGGCAATTATCGGAGGAACATCGGCAGTTTTAGGTAGACAGCGGCAGTTTTTGACAGAGCAGCGGTGGTTCTCGGTGGAGTAGCGGCGGTGAAGAAGAAGAAAATCAATAAGCTGCCATGTTAAAAGGGGTATTATGGGTATCAATTTTTTAACTTCTTTGACAAGAGTATTTCCGTCCTTCCAATTTCTTGTCACTGCCGGAATTTCACAAGTCAATGACAGAATTAGGGAGTTTGGCTATATCACCACTAAATTTTTGAAAGTTAAGGTTAGATTGACTCATAAAATAATTAATTAGGGACTTTCTCAAATTGCAGCGTTATATTGACACTTTCAGCCAAAATTAGGGTTATAAATGTATTTTACCCTTAAAATTATTACTACAGTAAATTCTTTAAAATATGGATAGTGGATTTGTCCTTATCTTTTATTATTTGGGTATATAAATTAACTTTTAATTAATGTACCCTGGGATATAATACCATATATAATGTATTTAACCATTAATAATAGTTAATTTATGTATATATCCTACCCCGGGGCAATTCGGATCCTTTGTGACCTATGACCACTTCCGAAACAACACCGCTTAATGCATGTTTTTATTCAAACAGCAAGATCAACCGAGCTCGGCGTTATGGATTTATCCGGCTTCTTCCCAGAGAAAAGTTGAACCGAAGAACACGTAGGTTCTTAGCCTAATCATTAGCTCTGAAGCATCTGTACACTATTTTTTAATTGTAGCGGTCTTTAGTCATCGATACACGAGGTCGCTGGAAGCATCTGTACACTATTTCATTACAAGAAAGTTGAATGGGTTCAAGAAACAGCAAGAGAAATGTCAGTCAATAACATAACGCAGGCTCCTGTTGGAGCTTAGATTAAACGTATTATAGGCTTTGTAAAGTGGTAATTCACCATGTATGGTGTGTCTGTCGCATTTAGAATAAATAGAGTACAATAGGTTATATGCATTGAACCTAGACTATGCTATATATGTACAACATCAATCGTGATATTATATCTACTCTATTACCCCCTCTCAAGCTAAGCGTAGGACTACAAGATACACAAAGCTTGGAACGAAACAAATAAAAAAGATTGCGAAACAGACCCTAGTGAAAATATCAGCAACTTGTTGTGAGGATGGGCCATAACTAACACGAAGCCTGCAAGAGGCAACACGTTCACGAACAAAGTGATAGTCGATGTCGATATGCTTGGACCTCTTGTGCATAACTAGATTCTGGAAAAGGAAGATGGCACTGTTGTTGTCGCAAAGCAGGAGAGGCGACGTCGATAAAGGAACCCAAAGTTCCTTAAATAGATTGCAAACCCAAGAAAGTTCAGCCGCAGTGGTCACCATGGCATGATACTCAGACTCACAACTGGATCGAGAGACCGTAGGTTGCTTCTTGGCACTCCAAGAGACAATATTACCCCCAAGAAAAATGGCATAACCATAGGTAAATTGATGAGTATCGAGGCAACAAGCCCAATCAGCATCTGAGTAGCCCAGAAGCGAAAGACCACAGGAGATGGTCGAAAGGAGAGACCATAATGAAGCTTGCCACGTACATAACTGAGAATCCTAGTGACAACCTGATAGTGGTCTTCACTAGGTAACTGGAGGAACTGACTGACGGAGTTGACCGCATATGAAAGATCTGGGCAGGTAATGGTTTGATAATGTAAGGCACCAACCAGCGAGCAATAGAGCTTTGGGTTCAAGAACTTAGAGCTTGATGAACTGTGAAGCTAAGAACCAGGTGTAAAAGGTGTGGTGATGAGGGCAACATCTGTCAGGACTACATGCAGAAGTATCTCCATGGCATATTTAGCCTGTCCCAGAAAGAGTCCTAATGAGGAACGAGAGACCTCCAATCCCAAGAAATAATGAAGAGAACCAAGATCTTTAATAGTAAACTCACGATCAGTGCGAGTGATAAACCGGTGAATAAGGAGAGTGTTATTGCCAGTAAGGATGATGTCATCCACATATACCAACAGATATAGAATCGTCGATCCTTGAGAGAAGACAAAGAGTGATGTGTCTGAAGAACTACACCAAAATCCTAGACAGAGTAGGTAAGAACTGAACTGTTGAAACCAAGCTTGAAGAGCTTGTTTAAGATCGTATATGGCCTTTCGGAGACAGTTGACATAATCCGGATGAAAAAGGTCAGTAAAGCCAGTTGGTTGTTCCATGTATACTGGGGAATCAAGAATACCGTTAAGAAATGCATTCTTAATATCTAACTGATGAAGGGGCCAAGAAAAGTAGTAGCCAAGGACAAGGTTATTCTGATAGTGGAGACCTTGAAAACATGATTGAAAGTGTGTGTGAAGTTGAAGCCTGGCAGCTGAGATTATCCTTGTGCAACCAAATGAGCCTTATATCTATCCATGGTGCCATCATGTCGATGTTTGAGTCGGTAAACCCATTTGGAACCTACAATGTTTACACTGTTAGGGCAAAGGACAAGGTCCCGAATGTGCTGCTTATAGAGAGCGCTCATTTCTCATCCATGACTGAGACTCAATGAGGATCCTTAAAAGTAGAGCAAAATCCCCAAGGTTCAGTTTGTGCTAGTAATGCCATAGCAAACCCTGTCATCAAATAGTCCTTGTACCGTATTTCCGTGCGAGTGGTCATCAGATAACCTACAATTGGTGGAGAAGTTAGTGGGACATCAGGAGGGGATGGCGTAGGAGAACCATCAGGGGATGATAATGGAGAGGCTGGTGCAGGAGAACTATCAGATAGTGATGAGGTCAGAGTGTCAGAAGTAGGAATTGGAGAAGAGGCTGCAGGGGGCCTGGGCAAGATATCCAATTCAGTATCAATAAATTGTTGATACATAAGAAATTCTCGAGCAGCAGAGGACTGTCAGTAACAAATGGGAAAGAAGACTTGTCAAAATGGGCATGACGAATGAGATAAACATTCTTGGAGACCGGATCCAGACATCGAAATTTCTTATGACGAGTGCTGTAATGTACAATAATGCATGGAATACTACGAGGAGCCAACTTATGGGAAGCAAAAGGCCGAATGAAAGAATACAGCCGACATCCAAAGGGACGAAAATTGGAATAGTATGGATGACGACCATAGAGAAGAGAATGTGGAGAAGTATTACGAAGAACAGGTTTGGGAAGCCTGTTAATGGTGAAGGTTGTTGTGGCAAAGGCAACATCCCAGTAGGAAATCGGCAAGCTAGAGGAGAAAAGCATAGATAATCCTATCTCTGCAATGTGGCGATGTTTATGTTCCGCTATACCATTCTTCTCTGGCGTAGACAGACGAAACCTGGTGAAAAATCTCTATATCGGAAAACTGGGATCATAGGCGTGCATTTGTGAATTTTGTACCCCCATCACTCCAAAACACTTTAATAGAGCAGGAGAACTGGTTTTCAACCAAGTTCTAAAACTGCCAGAATGTCTAAAAAAAGTCCAATTTGATTGCCAATGGAAAAAATCAAGTAAAGCGCGAGAAATTATCAACAACAATGGGATAGTAAGAATATCCCCTTTCAGATAAAATCATAGCAGGGCCCCAAAAATCACAATGCAATAAATTAAGGATAGCCCGTGCCTGTCTAGGATTGTCCACAAAAGCAAGCCTTTTACCTTTCGCCATTTCACAAGGTGAACAAATAGCAGGTTTAGGTTGTAAAGCAACTTCAACAAGGTTTAGTTTATTTAACAATGAAATAACTGAAAAGGAATCATGGCCTAGTCTAGCATGCCAAATGTCAAAAGAGGCTTTATTTTTATTAGCTCGAACATAAGCAACAAAAGCAGCACCACTTCTCTCAAGCACATAAAGACCGTGATCACATCGACCTTGGCCCACAACCTTCTTTGTGGACCATTTCTGAATCACAAATGAATCTTCATCAAATGAATTCACATCATTTAAATCCTTCATCAGTTTACTAATGGAAAGTAGGTTTTTTGTAACATCAGGGACCACCAATACCTCAGACAATGATAAAGTATGTGAAAACCGATGATGCACAAAATGAATATTAGGAATAAAATGACCATTAGCGACAATGACAGAGCGATTACCAGTACAGGGGACAACACCGTCCATGCTAGAGGAAGTGGATTCCATATGATTCATTACCCCAGAATCCAAGCACCAGTCAGAGGCTGAGTAATCAAGGGAGAGAGAGGACTGGAAAGCATTGGCTAGATGAGCTGACTTAGAGTGATGAGTTGTCGACGATAGCCTAGAACACTGCAAAGATATGTGACCAAAATTGTGGCAAATTTGACACTTCGGATTCCAACGCCTTTTTTTACCTAAACCAGAAGCACCTACATAATGTACAGGATGACCAGATCTTCCCCCAAGGCTATGTATGGTTGTCGGGCGATGCGTGAGATTCACGGGTCGGAGAGCATGTGTCATGGCTGTCGAAAATTGCAGAACCAGAGGCTGCGAAGACAACTGGAGGAACGTCTGATCTGATCCTTGTACCCAGCATAGTCTGATGAAAAATGTCGTGGCTACTTGCATGGGCAATAACATTGGAGTACGATGGAAGCGGCGACCGGGCAAGATTGACGCTTTTAAACCCAGAAAAATAATAGCCAAGGGCACGAAGTAAAATTATAACCTTTTTTATGAGAGAGACCTAGACGCCCATGGAAGCAATACTATTGATGGTGGCTTTGAACCGGCAGGGGAAGTCCAGAATCGATGACGAACCCCAGCAAATATTATGCACTATGTTGTGAAGTTGGAGTTCTTTGGACTCCGAGTTATTGTCGAAAGTAGCAGCCAAGGAGTTCCACATCTCCTTCACGATGGCATAACCTTAAGTCTCCAGTATCATTTCTTCGGTCAGGGAAGATCGAAGTAATGCCTGAAGTATTTTAACCTGTGCAACCGATGAGTTAATGGAAACATGTGTCCCAGAGGAATCTGACATTGCATCACCGGTCTTAGAGGAGTCACCATTGGCAGTATAAGGACTCAAAGAAGTGCTGGTGGCAGAAGCTTAAGGGCGAGGATTTAAGCTGTCTAGAAAACCAAATAAACCCTCAGATTCGAGGAGCACTTGAACTTATGATTTCCACATCATGTAGTTGCTGGAATTAAGTCTAATTGGAAACATGTGAATAAAAGTGGAATATCTTAATGGGTTGTCCACCATTGAAGCTGAGTAAAGTTCAAGAATTTTGAAAAAATTGGTTAAGAAACGACAAGGATGGATTCTGTAGAAGACGAAGCAAGGATCGTTTACCCGTCTAATACCTTGTAAAGTGGTAATTCACCATATATGGTGTGCCTGTTATATTTAGAATAAATAGAGTACAATAGGTTATATACATTAAATCTAGAATATGATATATATGTGTGACATCAATCATGATATTATATCTACTCTATCGGGCTTGCTACTCGAGAGAAGACAAGCCCTAGATGCATATGAAATAAATGGAGAATGTTATCATGGTGTGAAGGCAAATAAGGCTTTCTTTGACAGTTTGAAGAAGAACACAAAAGTGAAATATGATCATCTGAAAAAAATTGTTTAGAGAGATCGATTCACCCCTAGAAATGATTGACATCGAGAAGGATCTTTAGAAGAATAGAATGAAATTGTCAACGAGGAGGGCACTAGCACAAGTTCATGGAGTCTAGAACAAAGAAGAAGAAGTATGAAGTCAGCAAGAGGACCAAGCTTATTAACCCTCACCTTATGAATCTCTTCAAGTGAACACAATTTTGGAGCATTCATTTTTTTTAAATCAAAAGCTCATCGTTGATAAGCATGGGTTATTTCTGGAACCCCTAACCAATAGAATGTCTTGTAGTTATTACAAAAGGTCAATAAGGTTGACCACCTTAGAAGAGTATCATATATAGATAAACAACATGGAAGGGTTATAGAAAGAAAAGACCATGATTTCATTGCGCAATCATCCACCCCTGTGTGAGATAGTGAATGGCCAGACATTCAAATCTTTCTATGACATGTTTCTGCACTAAGCTATAACTGTTGTCTCCTCCTTAAAAAATGCGATAATAACGTATCCCTCCTTATCATGAATTGAAACTCCACTCTGGATGCAATTTAATCAAAGGGAGTGGAACAATTGGTTCTTTTTTCCAATCTTGCAAGATAGTCCGCCGGTTGGTTGTCTTCTCTAAAGTTATGTACAAATTGAAAAGATCCTTTTTTCTGAACTTCTCTGATCATCCTGATGATATTCACTAGTCTCCATGGAGGTTTAACCTCTGCTATAAGGATGTCAATAGCCTGCTGCGCATCAGTTTGAATGGTAACCAAAGTATTGCAATTTAAAGTCCAACTCATACCTGCATATACAACCATTAGTTCTGCATGATGAGGAAAAACAAATGTTTGATTTACACATTCAGAAATTTTATGCAAGAGGGAGGCATTAGATGTTCTTCCTACACAACCGTGGCCTGAACTATTGATACTAAAAGAAGCATCACAATTGACAATAATACCTTCTTGTGGTGGTTTCCATATCACCGTGGTGATGAAAATCTTAGATTTTTTTAATCAAGATTGGGACTACACCATTAATGGATAATGAGTGATCCACATATATGGTTATGTACAGAATAGAGGGAAAGAGACAGTCCTAGCACAATTTTCTATATTATATCAGAGTTATAATCCTTCCTCTAATTTATTCAGTGATTTCTTGCTTTCCATATTTCCCAGAGAATTATCATTAGTATATTTGTGAATATGGAAAGTCTAAGTTTAGAGCAGGAGGATATATTCATGTAAAATTCTAACTCTTCGCAATAATCATGAAGGAACAGTGTTCAATGTTCATCATGTCATGGAATTTTTCCATGTTTTTTCAGATTCAGGACATAAGTTTTGAAAATGACCGACATACACATTTTGGACAATTGGAAGTAAGACTAAAGCCCATATGCATCAGAATGTTATCATTTGGTATGACATTATTCAATAATTTCAAAACAAAGATAGATATTTTGTTTGGAATTATTGAATTCCATACATTAGATAATATTGTGATGGTAGGTTTCTTTTTCCCCAATCACTTATAGACAGATTTAATTGAATATATTCCTTTGTCATCAAGTTTCCAAAGAAGATAGTCCTTATCCTCAATAAAAAGGATTTTCCTTTCCATTTTATTAATGGATGGATGTGATCAATCAATAAAGGAATGAGAGATTGCTTACTAACCTGGAAGTCTTTTACCGGCATTATGGGAGAAGGTAAATCTACCCGTGGTGGCAAAAAACATAGCAGCGTACCTGTACCGAACCAATTTGCTATCCAAACATTGTCCTCACCATTTCTAATGATCATCTGCGTATTAGATTCAAAAAACCAATCCACTATCCTATATCTATCCCATGAGTCCGATGCTCTGTAACTCTGTGGTAGAGACCAAATGAATTTCAACAAAGGGGTATTTCCCAACTGTATTTCCACCAAATAATAGTGGAAAAGGAGTTGATAGTGGTGGTTAAATATTTCTGATTCCAATCCCATTTTCATGAGTCGGAAAGAAGATTTTGAACCATGATACCCAATGTCTTTTGTTGCCCGTTTTGGACTCTCCCAAAAAAATTACCCATAATGCTCTCAAGCCTTTGAATTGTGTGTGCAGTGAGGGATGTAACTGCCCATGTATGTTGGAGTATGGTTGATAAAACATGTTTTATGAGATTCAGCTTTCCTCCTTGAGATAGCCACTTATTTTTCCAATTTTCTAGCTTATTGGCTACTTTATCAACCAAATGAGGGAAATGTATGTTAAGTTTCCTTCTTTTGAAAATAGTGACACCTAGGTAAGATATTGGTAAGGTTCTCTGAGTCATACCAGTGATCTGATGAATTTCTTCCATCTTTTTTCTATTCAACTTCCCTGAGTAATATGAACTTTTTGTGAAGTTCACTTTTTGGTCTGTAGCCTTTTGAAAAATGTTCAAGAATGTCATTAGATTTCTCAGCATTTTTGAAGTTGCTGAAATAAACAGTGTAGTATCATCTGCAAATGAGAGTTGGGTTATGTGATTTGTGCCTACATGAGTTTTAAATTATTTTTAGGTTACTTATCTGGAATTGTTTTCTTATATTTAAGGTTAATATTTTAGTTATTATGTTGAAGAGGAAAGGGGAGAGAGGGTCTCCCTGCTTCAACCCTCTTGAGGGTTTGAAGAAGCCTTGCGAAATACCATTAATGAGGACAGAAAACCAGGATGCGTTCAGGTTATTCATGATTATTTTAACAAAATTACCATGAAAACCTAGTTTTAGAAACAATGAGTTTAGAGCTGCCCATGATACTCTATCAAATGCCTTCATCATATCCATTTTTAAAATTAGATTCAAGGATTCATTTATCCTATCCAGCAATCTAACTGCTTTCTTCATCATCAATATATTGTCATAAATATCTCTAATTGCTAGGAATGCCGATTGTTCCTTTGATACAATCATGCTCATGAATGGTTTGAGTCTTTGTACGATTATCTTAGCCATGAGTTTATTAGAAGAATTAGATAGATTTATTGGTCTATATTCTGAGAAAGAGGCCGGGGTCTTTGTTTTTGAGATTAGAGCTATGAATGAGCTGCCTAAGGCTCTAGGAATAGGTACACCTATATGAAATTCTAGTACAACCTGGTGGACATCATGGTCTATAATATGCCAGCATCTGCGGTAAAAGATGCCTATGTAGCCATCCAGACCTGGGGCTGCTGTAGGGCTTAAGGTAAACACTGCATTCCTTATGTCCTCCATAGTTATTGGTTTTAGCATTTCTAAGTTTTGATCCTGATGAATTACACGTTTAATCTCTTTAAGGAGGAAAGACAAGTTAGAACCATTTCTATCAGTGTTTTCATAGGAAATCTGGTTTTGAAAAAATTCAATTGCAGCTTCCCCAATCTGTTGCTGCCCTTGGATCCTAACGTTGTTTGAGTATTTTATTTTAAGGATGGAGAGCCTGGATTTATTTTCTAAAATGGCTTTATGGAAATATTCAGTGTTACAATCCTTATCCTTTAACAGTTTTCTTTCGATCTCTGTTTTAGAAAAAGTGTTTTCTTCTAAAATGGATCTAGTTAGGAGGACCCTGGTTTTGTTCAGTTGTATTTTATCAGTGATGAGGTGGGACTGATCATATCTTTCTTCCAGGGAGGAGACTTGATTTTCAACTTGTTTTTATGTTATCCTTTATGTTGCCAAAAACATTTATTCCATATTTTAATCTCAGTTTTAAGTCTCTGGAGTTTTAAGGAGTTAAATTTCTAATTCCAATCCCATTTTCATTTTGGATATTTTAGCTACCTCTCTTATTACTGAAGAGCTCTCTGGACTTTGATCTATAAGAATAAGTTGAGAGGGCCTAATATCATTATTCCAACCTTGGTGTATATTTTGTTCATTAATCAAGTGGTGAATATCTAAGTCCTTAGGTTCCAGATTTTCCTTGGGTAGTGGTTCATCTTCGCTAACCTTGCCTACAGGTTTCCATTTTGGCCGGGCAATTTCAGTCCTGGTTTCAGTTCTTATGGGAGCTTTTACATAGCCATTAGCCCTTTTCCTTTTCTGCAGTTATCATTCCTTTTTTCCCTTCATCATCTTCCATTCTACAGCTATCATCAAAGTGGCCTAATTTATGGCATTTCTTACAGTTGATGGTAAGTCCTCATACACAATCTTTTAGGATTTATTATTAGCAATCGAACCAAGTCTGATTTTGGAAGGTTTAGGTTTGCACACATCCATTTCAACATGTAGCCTAATTGTAGATGGTCTAGTGAGATTTTTAGTAGGTGTATCAGTGAGCAACAATTC
>JAULKM010053774.1:0-12624 GCA_032355605.1 Rubia tinctorum
TAAATGGAAGTAGATAACATAATCAAAATGAATGAGGTCTTTAATTACATGGCTACATATTTAGCAAATATAACTTTCTTTGTTTTATGGTTTACCTTCCTCTCAAAATTTCATTTCTTCTCATTTATCATCAAATACTTTAATATAAAGAAGAGTGCCATAAAATTAATAATACAATTCTTTATCTAACTCACCGCGCAACGCGTGGTGTTACCTAACTAGTTTAGCTATTAATGCTTGTTGTGGGGATGTTAATTTCTGGTTCGAGTGGTGTTTAGTGCTCTGGGATATACTCCATTCGTTCCACTTTAAATTTTCTATTTTCTTTTTTGAGACGTCCACTATAAAATTCTTAATTCTAAACTTTCTACTTTTAGCCATAAATATGTGGTCATAAATTTTTCTTTCATTTGACTTAGGTAGGCCAACTCTAATCACCCATTAAAAAGATGTCACATATACTTGTGTTAAAATTTGTGCAAAAAACAATTAGAAAGTTTAAATTGGAACGGAGGGAGTATTCATTTTCAGGAATGATGAGAAACATTAAGAGATTGGTGCCTCATATATTATGGTTCATTCTTGTTATTTAAAATAACAATTAATCTTTGTAGGTTATAGTAACGTACAAAAAGGAAAATTAAAGAAAGGACAGAAGAGGGAGAAGAATGAGGGCCTTGAACACACCGCGATTTGGAAAACCTAAATGCGAAATTACTCATTTTACCGGAAGTCCGAATTATTTCAATCCCTGTCACTTAGATCTTACGGTGATCTCCCTCAATTGAACCTCGACCGCGACCTTTTCCTTTTCTGTTCATTTTGTATGGGAAGAGCTGGCATGTTTGTTGAGGAAATCTACCATAAAGTTTCACTTCCAGATTTAATGTTTTATCTATTTGTTTTATTGAAATTTCTTGGTTGGGATTCACTAGAGAGCGGTGGAATATTTATCGGTCAAGTAGACAACGGTGTTATGTGTATTGGTTGTTTATGGTTGTGTGGGGAGTGTTATTGCCAGAGCAATAGTGTGGAGAGAGAATAAATAAATAAAAATTTTGCATAATTTGTTTGCCTTGACAACTTCAAAGAGTTTTTAAAAAAATATATAAATTATGAATTAAATGTGCAATTTATAAGAATTATTAAAGGGTATGAAAAAATTCAAATGCTGGGTTAAATATTATCAAAATTATAATTTCAGGGTTAAAATTTTCAAAGTATTCTGTTAGAGGCTAATGACCATTTTAGCATATGTACCCAAAATGGAATGAAAAGTGACAAATGGGTATCTAAAATGATTTTTTAAAATAGATAATTCAGACGAGACTTTATCATACTCTTTATTTATTGAGTGAATTACATAATAGGTACCCATGTTTTCAATAAGTCCCATATGGCGTACATTTATTATTTGTTGTTCAAGTGAGTACCATCTTTACCAAAACATTTCATTTCAAGTAATCCTGTCAAAAGTGACCATCGGAGGATTATGGATTGCTTTAAAATTTTAAAATTTTGTCCCTAAATTTTTTTCTTCATTATTTGATTAGCTGCATTTAAAAAAAAATAGATACATGTCCTAGTAAGTAATTTTACCTTCACTTCTTCAAACATATTTGCTGACTCTTACTCTCCTATGGTCAATCACTTTCTTATGATTAAAATACTCACTTTCCTAGGATTAAAATACTCACTTTCCTTCTCTCCATTTCTATTTACCTATCTAGAAACTCATTTAAAAAAAAGATTTGTATCATTGATTATCCAAAAGGCGTTGCAAAATTTGGAGTACTACTCCATGTTGAAAAGTCCAATGGACTCGGCTTGAGAAATTGAGCCAATATATGGGCTATTTTGTTTTCCTGTCCGGGAATTCATTGTAATTTTGGTTTCTGTATATTTGCTAAGTTGGGTCTGATATCCTCTGTGATTAAACCAAAATCTAATATATTCTTTGAAAAATCCTAATTACTAATTGCGCATCGCCCATACTGATATCTGGTGGTATGTTATGAGTAACACAACCTTTAATGGAAAAAGTTAGAGCCAGTGCTTCTGCAACATGTTGTGGTCTCATAAAAAAAGGCCTTTTCTAACCACCATGTGGTCTCCCAGTGTCCGTAAGTCTCCACCTCACAAAAATTACACGTAAATAAAGATAATAATTGAAAATTGATTCAATTGACTTTCAAAAGTTGAAATATGTCATTTTTCTTGTAAACATTTATAAAGCTTGTAAATTTTTTGAAATATAGTATTTGCTCTGCACTCTACTAAATTGGTCAAAAAAATATTTTCAACCAAAATTTGTAAATTTTGACAGTAAAGTTAATTAGTATATAATTAATTTCTGGACATATAATTCAGAATATCAATGTTCTAATATCGCTCTTATAAATAATTAGAGATAAGTATGGTCAAACATATTTAATGGAAATTATTAAAAATGATTTTATTCATTTACATACATGTACAAGATAAGATTACAAGAGAATAAATAAGATTACAGTAATTTGGTGTCCTCTTATTTACTCTCTTGTAATAGTTTGTAATCTCTTTCAATCCCTTTAATCTCCAACTTCCACAAGTATACATGATATATGTAATCTCTTGTAATGTCTTGTAATCTCATGAATTAGCCATTTTTCAGATTACAACAGTCTTATAATTCATAAGACCGGAGGAGCTTCCCTAAATTAACCCAGAAAAATGGAGATAACATTACAAGAGATGGTAAAGTCATCATCTCCAACACCCCTCACCTTATCAACTACAAACTATCCCACCTCGACCATATTGCCCAGCCAATCTACATACTTCTCATTTTCTTCTACCAACCTAACCAACTGGATCTCCCCCAACTTCCACAATCACTATAGCAATCGCTATCAGATGTCATTGCTCAAGCTTCATTATCCTTTGGCCGGAAGTTGGGGGAGGGGGATTGACCAACTAGCTTCGTTTCCTGGCCGCAAACAGAAAATCAGCATGACAAGAGTCCAAAAGACTCTACCCCGACGTTCACATTCTTAGCGTTCAAACTCGTTGGCAAAAAAGGAGGACCGAGGAAAAAGTCAGTACTGGAAGAAAAATGGGAAGGAAGAAACAGGAAGAAGACAAAAACCACTATACCTAGTCAAGGAGCATCACTTAGAATAATAGACAGTGATGATTCTGGCCAAAAAACTAGGGATTCAGGGGGATAAAATCTCTCACTACCGGAAATAAGACCATAATTCTCTCAGTACGTACTATGTTTTTCATCAAGAATAATTAGGATATGAATACGGAGGGTTCCTCGAGAAAGTGTAAACAGAGGAAAGAAGAGAATTAGGCATGGCTAAATACACTTTCTGTGAAAGATTGAAGAATGTGCAAGAGAAAACCTCAGATTCACCCTTTTTAATAGCACCCAGAGGAAGCCAAAAGGTGCCTTAAGAAGCATACTTTTCTATAACTGCTTTAAAAAGCAGGAAAAACGAAGGGACTTTTCACTTCCCCAAAGTAATTGACGTGCACTATCTCGATTAAAGTGATCAAATCACAGTAAATAAGCCATCATGGTAAAAATCAAAGGTCATTTCATTGATCCAAATGAATTAAGCAAGAGAGAATCGTTGGTCATCGTCGTAGCTCTCAGCTCCGACTCTCTCGGGGGCTATTGATAAGGGTTGGAGCCGAATATCCCCTTCAGGCCAAAAGCCACATTCTCCCTCCACGTTTGGACCTTCAATCAGGACATGCATTTCTTTGGACTGAACCCCATCAACTAAAATGAAATATCTCTAAAACCTATCACACATTCAGATTACCCTCAATCCAGGTACAATTATGGCATGTTAATATATGAATCACATTATAGTAAGACACATGTTCTTGTAAGTAAAGTAATATTTATCCTAACGTAATTGGAGGATCTCTTGAGGATCAACCCCTATTAATGTAGCGGTACTTCTTCCTTCAATATTCAATTCTCAATACTCAAATTAAACAGTTTAGATATGACTTTGCTATCAAAGTTTCTTCTCTTGATACCCCCAAGAAGTTTGTTTAGCAAGATCAACGTATTGAATCAAGGTTCGGTTATCACGATCGCGGTTCGACATACATCATTATTTAGACTTTTATATGGGTTCCATGTTTCCGATGGTTTTGGAAGTCGTGGCTCTAACCGCCCTTCCTTATACAATAAGAGAGATTGCTTATAACGTTTGCCCCGAATATAAAATTGAATACCATCATCCAAATTATGCGAGGAAGCCCGACATATTGCTAATTGTATGTCACACCAAATACAACCTTAGCACAAGTCACAAAAAAATTCTTGGATAGCAAATTAAGCATATATAATTTAAAATAGGGAAAATGCTTTCATTTCCCCACAATTCCTTGTTTGGTGCACATATACCCCCTAATTTTCCGAAGGTGCACATATACGCCTTGACCTACGATGACTAAAAAAGTCCTATCCATATAGCCTAAGACCGGTGTTAACTCTAACTTTCCCGGCATTCACCAAATTTGAAATTACCAAATTAATCTTCACTTCAATTAGTAAAATATAAGAAAAAATTTCGTCCTAGAAATTCAAATCTTCCTCATGAACAACTCAGGTACCTATTCCTGATGCATGGTTCTACTTCCCAATTTGTTTCTGCAACTTTATCATTTTTTTTCATAACACTAAAATCATAAGGATGTCTCTAGTGCGTAGAGTTTTAAATCTTATGATCTAGTATCTTAACTAGAGCTCCTCGTGCATTAGTTGCTATTCTACGCTAAATCCTCATGCGACACTATATGCTCAAGGTAGAGTGGTATTAATTCCGAGGTTATACATAGAACCTATCATATAATCATCCTAGCTGGCTGGCGAGCAGAGTTGATAAGCAACTAGTTTGATTGAGTAATCTCAAATGGAACAATGTACCTTGGTTAGCTTTCCCTTCTTACCATGCTGGGCTAAACCCTCTTCAGAGGTTACTTTTAGAGATACTGGGTCATAAATTCCAAACTCCAAGTCTCTTATTTGGAAGTCTGAATAGATTTTCTTTTGACTCTGAGTCTTTTGCATTTACTGCCTTCTCGTCTTGACCTTTCCTAATGTATACTAGTAAGTGGGAGAATCCTTTACCCTCCATCTTCTTTCCAAAACCCATAACACACCTTCTAAGTATATCCTATAGTGTTTGGATTGTTCTCTCCGACTGTCCATTTGACTGTGGGTGTGCGGTAGTACCAAAGTTCAACCTAGTTCCCAGTTCTATTTTTAGTTACTTCCAGAATCAAGATGTGAATCCTTGGGCCCTTATTCGAAACAATAGTTGCAGGCACCCATGTAACCTAACAATTTCTCGGGTATACATGGTTGCTAACCTTTTCAAAGAATACTTAAAGTTTATCGGCAGAAAATGATCCGGTTTGGTCGTTCTATAAATTACCACCTTAATCGCATCATAACCATTCTGAGTGTGTGGTAATCCTATCATGATTTTCATCGTGAGGTGATCTCACTTCCACCTAGGATTCCTAATAGTTGTAATAACCCTGGTGGTTTTTTATGTTCAGCTTTGGCTTGTTGAAGCACAAGCATCGGGAAGCGAATTCCACAATGTCCCTCTTCATGTTTTCGTATCAATACTTTTGTTTCAGATCCCAATATATTTTATTTTCCTCCCGGTGTGCCGTATATATTGGATGGGTGGCTTCCTCTAGCAGCCTTGGTTTGATTTTTAATTTTTGAGGTAGTGTTTTCTAACACTACATTCAAGAACCCATCACTGCCAATTTCAATGTCTATAACTTAACTTCTGTGTCAAGCTCAATCCTCTTTATTAAGGACTCCTCAAATTGTTGAGCCTTTTTTTCCTTGATGGGTAAAATAGACTGTACTCGTAAGTTAAAGAATACAACTCGGTTAAGTTTGATATCAAAGTTCCTAATTTCTTCTTGAAATAAAACCTTTGTCTCCCTCACCATAATATGCGTGCGATTATCCTTCCCGCTTAAGGCGGTTGCCACCATATTCGCCTCACGAGGTGATAATTAATCACACAATCATAATTTCCTAAAACTTCGTCCACTGATGTTGGTGCACATATAAGTTTCTTTGAGAGAACAGGTACTTCTGATTCTTGTGGTTTGATGTTACCTCAAACGTGACTTTGTTTAGATAGTGTCGCCATTCTTCAAAGCAAACACTATTGCAGTGAGTTTGAGGTCATGGGTGGGGTAATTCTTCTCATAAGGTTTCAACCTCCGAGAAGCATAAGCGATCACATGGCCCCTTTGTATCAACCCCGTTCACCAGTTCATCTTTAGATCCTTCTGTATATAATATAATCCATCATTTCCTTGGGTAACGAAGGATCGGGTTAGTGGTCAATCACTTCTCCCATTTCTACACTAGCTTTTGTTCATACTTGACTCTCATCTAGATTAGACGGAATAAGAGAGACGCTAATTTTAGCGAGATTTATAACAACCAGCCTACAGTATCCAGGTAGTTCTAGAAACTCTGAATCTCCATGCTATTGGTGGACACATTCCTATTTAGGATGATTTTGACTTTAGAGGTATTTGGCGATATCTCTTTCTCACTGATCATGTGTCCAGAAAAGTTCACTTGGTTAAACCATAATTCACTCTCGCTAAACCTTGCATACAACTTATTCTCCTTGAGTTGTTGTAACACCTTCTTCACGAGTATCTCATGCTCCTGATGAGATTTTGGATTGACCAGGATGCCATCAAAGATAATGATGAAGAACTCATCTAAGTGCGGTCAAAACACTCGCTGCATAAGATCCATGAATGCAGTTGGCGCATTAGTCTTCCAAAATGCCACTACCCAGAATTTGTAATGGCCATACCGAGCGTTAAAGGGTGGTTTTGACACATTCTCATTTTCCACCAGCAATTCGTAATACCCCTGCCATAGATTCAGCGTGAAAAATACGACTGCTCCTTGGAGTTTGTCGAAGAACTTCTTTATGATAGGGAGATGGTACTTATTTCTAATCGTCATGTTATATAGACCTTCGTAACCGTTACCCTTCCTTAGAGCCCTTATTTTTCCTTTTAAAAAAGCAAAAATGGGGGCTCCCTAAGGCGATGTACTCGGTTGACTGTACTTTCAACTCATATAGACCTAGTGGGGCCATGCGATAAGGATTTTGAGAAACTAGAGCGGCTCAATAGTAAAATTAGTTTTCTTTTCAGTAGGCAGATCTATGAGTTCTTCAGGGAAACCTTAACTACATGTATATCTTACCTTTCAATTAATCTTCTAGCTCATTCGTGATATAAGCCAACATTCTAATTTCCCCTTTATTATTTTTCGAGCCTTGACACCAACAATCATTAATGAGGATGACCCATCTCATCCTATGCCTACCTCAATCTTTGGTTTTCCCTACCTGACCAACTTAACTTCCTTCGTAAGACAATTTACCAGGGCAGGGTTTAAGTAACTAGCCCTTACAAAGTATACTTTTTAAAATCTTTTTCAAGGTATGGAAGTTAAGTCTAATGCTAACACGACCAATTAGAGTTTTAGAAGCATTGGTGGGAGTACTAACTTCTAACTTATAGGGTAAGTCTCTGAATTATCTTTCATGTTTTCAAAAAAGGAATAACTAGCAATGAATGAGAGGTGCTTGGGTCAATAAAACCTTAGCTAGTTTACCTAAGCTTGAAAGGTTACCTTCAGCGACCTCGGTCACAATGGGGCATAAGGCATAAAATTGAGCCTGCACATTTGGTCTATCCTATCACTTCCACTGGCTCCACCTTTCGGAGAAAGTTTGATCACCGATGCCTATGATCAAGGGGTTGACACGAGTACCTAGACTAAAGCATCGGTCGATATCCTGTGCTCGAAACTCCCTCCTCAGAGATATGTAATTGCCACTTTCTGGAAATTTTTATCTTCATGTTTTCCTTTTCCATAGTACTTGCAATAAACTCGAGGTGATTCTTCCTGACCACTACAAATATTTGGACCATAAGTTGGGGTATGTCCCTTCTGATTGGAATATAGAAAAATGCACTCGTGTCTCATCTATATATCCTAGGACTAGAAAGTTTGAATTATTGTTTCAATCCAATTTTTGACTACTTTGTCAACTAGTCCGCCGTTGAACTTTGATTTCTCCCTGATCTATCTTGGATTCTTATCCTTAACTTGCATGCTTACTACAAAGTGTAAATCATGACCCACGAGTACTCTTTACTAAAGTTATATGCTATTACCGTAGTCGGTCTAGACCATGCTCTCAGACAACCTTATATCATTCAGTGGAGTCACATCCTTTATCCCTTTCGGTACTACGAAAGGACCATTCGTGAGGTCACCCCGAGGTACATTAATACTTTGATTAATTGTCATTAGGTTTTCGTTCACGATTTGTATCATTCACTTATGTCGGACTTGGACGCCATATCGAGTCCGAGTCTAAGTTCACTCTAGCATTCTATATCCTGCAGTTCTAGTTCCAGTGTCTTGGTATCTTTTTTTGGTTGTGTTCTGCGGTAACTGCATCGGCTTTAGCCCCCTCTTTGTTAGTGCATCCTTTCTCATTTGTACCAGACTTTCTAGATTAAGGAATCTAGTTATCAATCTCTCTTGCTCCCTAAAAAGGCCTACACTACCCAATTAGGGTAGGAAACTTATTTAATATTTTGGTTAACCTTTTTTTATGAGTTTATATTTACTAGTTTTAATGATCTAATCTCATTGTATAGGTTATGAAGATTCGTATGTTGATTAGTACTTTTTTTGGTCTTGTTTAAGTGTTTCAAATTTTATATTATTTAGAAACCTTTCAATTTAAACTGAGAACCTGATTCAAACTCTGGGATGACCATCTCCAAGTGATTCGAATGTTTTCTCAATTCAAATAAAAGGTCACTCTCTTAGTTTTGTTTATTTTAATTTCTATTTAGTATTTTAATCCAATAATCTCTTATGGAAGAGTTTTGATACAATGTTTGCTTTTACTCGCTTCAATAGTATTGACTGGACCATACGATTGATTGGCTACTCGTGGCATTTCTAGTATGCTAGCATAACCATCTGGTACTGATATGAGCTCATAACTGAAAATATTGGTTGTGGTTGACGAGAATGGAATCCTGGATCTAATAGCCTTCGGACAACACTGAAGGGTTTATGCCCTGATGTCAGTCACAATAGCCATATAGGAACTTGTATTGACCTGACCATATGATCGATCGGCAACTCTGATAAACATACATGGCATAACCTTTTCAGTAGTACCCGAATGCTATCAGATCCAGGATTCCATTCTCGTCAACCACACACAATATATTCAGGTACGAGCTCGTATCAGTACCAGATGGTTATGCTAGCATACTAGAAATTCCACGAGTAGCCGATCGATCGTACGGTTCGGTCAATACTGTTTCCCGTTGATTTAGATCAAACTACAATAACGTCGGGGACCCACGATAATCACAGACAAGTAATCAAGTAGCATGCAATCAAATTTAATACAGAAAGCTAAAGTACAAGCCGGTCATTCACATATAATCAATAAGTAATTTCACATAGTATCACAATAATTAAGCACAATATGATAAAGTACACGCCGTGCTTAATTATTATGAAACAAAATAATAAATATGAAAACAACATAATATTTATAAACATTTCATGCATTTAAAATTAACACATTTAAAATTAATAGGCATAAAATAGCATGCAAAATAAAAAGATCACTTCTTTAATTAACTTGCATGTGCGATCGATTGGCTACTTGTGGCGATTTTGGTATGCTAGCATAACCATCTGATACTGATACAAGCTCGTAACTGAATATATTGGGTGTGGTTGACGAGAATGAAATCCTGGATCTGATAGCCTTCGGGCACTACTGAAAAGGTTATGTCATGTACCTTATTCAGAGTTGCTATATAGGCACTTGACTGGAACTCAGTATTTATCACCTGTATCCTTTTACTACGTGCTAGAATTTAGGTGGCTATTTGCCTTATGTGATCCCTAAAACTCCACTTGGTAAATATTGGTGATTGAACTTCACTAAGCAAGGAGCTTACCCTAGTTTAAACAATCCTAATAGGTGTAGCTGAGCCGTTAGAGTGAAGTACAACGCTGCCTTTACTTATTTTGAGGAAGGATACTGGATGGACCTTTAGAATCTTTTGCTTTAAGTTGTATTATAGTTATGAAAAATATTAATGTAAAACTGATCCTTACCGGATCCTTTAGAACTTTTGCCTGGATTTTAGTTAAAGCTCCGGTTTAATACTTGTATTAAGACCTTCAATGTAATAATAATTTAGGTTTTGGATTCTCTAAATTTGCCTCCGCATAAAATGTATTTGCACGTTACTTCATTTAAGTAATCTAACCCGTTGGATTCTTGTTAACACACCCAGGTCTGACCTGACACTTGCGTTGAATAGATAGATCGTGGATTCGAGGTGTTACATGTAGTTCTTGCTCATTGAGTACATTATTAAATGTCGATGAGGCTGAGGTTGTGTGCTTGGTGATTGATGGTGGAAAAGGTGCTGAACTAGAGGATGGATTCAAGGGAATTCTAGTTTTGGTATTTCAAGCAAGTAAATGAATCAATGGAAGGCACATGCATTCTGGAATGGTATATTTTTGCTTGCCTTCTAAAAAAACAATTATTACATTGCTAAAGAGGTGTTTCACTACTAGGGTAAAATGAAGAAGCCTGAGGTTGATGGTGAATTACTAACATATAAATGGAAATTGCATGATATTACTGATTTTTATCTTGATTTGGAATAATTTCTTCCAAAAAGAGCTGCTGTTATAGGAAACAACAGAGAACTCTTACTGATGATTCTAAAGGTGTTGTTGAATCTGCTCTTTCTGCATTCGAAAAAGATTGATAACATCTGATGATGTCATTTTGAGTAGATGCACTGTAAAATGGAACTCACAGTTCATGATAAAGGAAGTATTGTTATCCGAGTACTTGACAAACAGGAACCTAGTTCAACCTGGTGTTACGTGGCAGGTTCTTTTGGAGACACTAGTGGAGGATAAGTCATTAAAGACACCACTTAAAAAGTGGTTCCATCCAATTTATGAAGAACCTCCTTTAATGAGGATCCGAGAGAAGGTTTCGAGTTTGAAACTCCCTCCCAGATCACACCGGAAGCTTTAAAGTCATTTTTAATTGATCAAACGAGGTTATTCAAGAATAGCATTTGATGGACATCAATTAAAGACAGTTCTATTGAAGAACCGCCTTTAATGAAGTGTCTTTGCTAGACTTTTAGGCCCAAGTATATACAGAGCTAGGGTTTTCCACACTTAGTATTTTCTTCTAACACCAACTATGCCTACCGTTGCCTTTTCTTCACAAACCAAATCCCCAAATTGGCTCACCCTCACTCTCCACCGCTCTCCCTCACTCTCCACCACCATCCACCACTCTCACTCCGTCGCTCACCATCACTCCATCCTCCATCGCCCAACATTCCATCGCCGCTTCCTCACCGCCGCCTTTGCCGCTTCTTGCTCGCCTCCGCTGCATCGCCTGGTTTCCTCCGCCTCCATCCTCTGCTCCCCGCCGCCTCCTCCATCCCCTGCCCCCCCTTCGCCTGGTTTCCGCCACCTCTATCCTCTGCTCCCTGACGTCTTTCTCGTAGTGTCTCGTCGTCCACATCGCCTTGACGTTCCCGCTGCTCTGCTTGATCCCCGCCGCGTTGCCTCCACCACCGCGAAGGTTTGGGCTCTGTTTTCCCATTTCCCTTTTCCCCATTTTACCTATTCCATTTTTTCTAGTTCTGTTAACCCCTTTCCCTTCCATAATCCGTTTTTCCGAAAAATTCATTTCCAGATCTGGTTTTCGTTTGTCGCTGGAATTCGCTACCAGCGATTTCCGGTGACGTTTTTTTACAACCATCAAAAGAATTTCTGAATTCGAAACTTATTCTGACCCTAATACCAGGTTCGTAACAATTGGAAGACAATTTTTCCACCACGTTCAAAGGCGGAAAGTAACCGCTTTTGAAGTATGCATTTTAAAGGCCGTTCCTCAATGTAACTTTGATCAATGTAGATCAAAGTCAATAGTAGAGAAGTTACCTACAAAGTGACTTGTTCGAGCTGATAAAACCACCTTTAATAGGAGATTCTCCCCTAGTGAGACTGATAAACCACATTTATCTGCATTGACTGCTTTGATGGGAAGTTGGATGCAACAAAGGAAAGTGAAAGGCTCTTCTGAATTTTATGAGCTGCTTTCTGGCAGGAAACCAACTGAGAAAACATATACTGCAGTATTTAGAGCCATTACTGATAGAGTGGATGTGAAAGGTTGTGACAACTCCACTATTTTATTAGTAAATTGAAATTTGTTTCTTTTACTTTGGAGCATGATATTGTTTCTTGGAACACCATGGTTACTGGTGAGGTAATCTCTACTGAATTTGATGAAGAAATCAGATGCCCACCCAACAGGCTGTCTGCTTATATATATATATATACACACACACACATATATTCAAGTATTCTAAGAGCAACTCCAATGGTTTACTCTATCTTTCAGTTGCTACAGTAGTTTTTTTACAGTTGCTACAGTGTATTTACTCCAA
>JAULKM010053785.1:0-12623 GCA_032355605.1 Rubia tinctorum
GTACCCTGCGGGTTAGACACTGCGATTCGTGCATTTATTTGAGTTGGGCGAGATCCTCAAATAAATATAGATCCAATTTTCCGCAACCCAGAGTCTTCACAAGGAGATTCATATCAAATCTTCTCCTCTCGTTCCTTCCCCATTTGAAAAATGTGTGGTGATAAATTTCAAATTATTATAACTATTGTTTCTTTTCTGTTTTTCATATTATGAGTTTGATTGTAGGTAGGTTTGACAGATTGATGATGATACATGCATGTTAATTAAGATGATGATTGTAGTTGTATTAGTTTGAAGATGAGTGCCAATTTATGTTGATATGAAGATGGGGTATGTTGGAGTAAATGCTGTAAAATTGTACTGCATTGGAACATAAAATCATGGTTGGATGATTGTGGTAAAACTTTCTTAGATATATCAATGTGAGTCGTGTTACGTACATTTTCCTTAAAGCGTAATTCGACCCTTACAGTCTTGGGCTATACGAATTCTTTTCGAGGATAAAATAATTGAGAAACTCTCTTGTTCTAAGCTTGAATAAGAGAATACTTTAGAGTAACTGTGTTTTTGGTTGCTTCATATGTCTGGGAAAATTATGAGATTTTCACTTGTGTTTTTTGTATCCTTACCATATGTGTGGCATGTATATATAGGAAACAACTTTTGTGAAAAGACACAATACTTTATCCACTAGTGTAAGGAGGGGCGATTAAAGGCGGTTATATCGGACAATGGAAGACACTTTCAATGTGTCTTCTCTGGCCCTGCCTTCCATCGTCCATCATAGAAGGTGGTTACAAAAACCACCTTTAAAATCGTCAACGAAGACGGTTAAAAACCGCCTTTGAAGGGACACTGAAACCTCCTTTCATACTTTTCGAGTTCAGAAAGTTTGGTCATCTCTCGTACCTGAGTTGCCATTTCTGAACTCGAAAAGGCAAAAGTTTCTGAACTTGAAAAAACCATATCTGTTCTTCACTAAAACGTTATTTGTTTCCGAGCTCTTGTCTACTTTCAATTCCCAATCTGTAAATTGATTGCTTCGATTTAGCCCAATTGAGAATTATTTCCGAGCTTGGAATTACTTTGTAGATTATGTTTCCAATATTGGAATTTGTGATCATCTCGATGTGTATTATGATGAAAACGTTTCCGAAATCGGAAACCTATTATGTTCTTATGGTCAATGCATATTTCTATTTCATTTATCCGGCGCAATAAAAGGCCTTAAACTACAGCAACAAACATAAAACAATACATGATAGTGTCTTGCATGTTCATAAAAATCTATAGATAACGCTAACCAAACAATACTCTATAGATAGGAATAGGAAACACTAAGAATCTATTCCAATAGTCCTAAGCTACACTATTATTCCAAATTTGTTGTTTTACCAATATCTAGACCGATTGAGTATGAGATGGCGAGCCAAATTATTCCGAACAATGTTGATATCATCTTGGGAGTAGGGCTTAAATTCATTCAAGAAAATCTGTCAATAATTACTAATTAACAAATACAAGATAGCTTTGTTACATTGCTTGCTAGAAATAATTGTACATGTACCTTGTCAATTTGAAGTAAGTCATGTTTGACCTCTTGAATGCACTCAGCCGCGTATAACATGACGTAATATCTGCACTCCCATGTTTGCGCATACTTCTTGTACTGATTGAAATTAACATGAAATCCATAATTAAATTATAACATCCACTAAGTATTGTTAATGGAAAAAATAGTGTTGATAGTCCACCTTAATTTCGACCACCTCCAAATTACAATTATATGGGTCGCTATTGTCCTTCAACACTAATTCCAAAATCTTGACAAATGTGTCTGATGGTTGGAAGTGCAGGGATCCATCCAATACACGCATTTGTCGACGAGGACAATCAAAATCAGTCTCCAATGGTCCATGTATAAGAAAATGTAAATTATCAACGAAATTAGTGTTTTGTTTCCGGTAATGTAATCATACAAAATTAGTGTAACTTTTCAATGTATGGTGCAATTAAAAGCTTCTTATCCTTTCACCCTAAACTCTTGTGAATGTAGTCGATCATGTCTGTTTTAGTACAACCAATTTCTTGAATCGACACTGGGCCCAATCCATCATTTCTTTTGATTATGGGTGAAATACATGTACCTACGAAACGTCATTTGTTTTATGGTGTATTGAAGTAAATGTAATAGTGAATTTAACTAAAGAGTATAGAAATAACTCACAAGGTGTAGATTGACATGAAAGTTTGATTGACTTGCTCACATCTCCAAAGATCTTCAAAATCAGTCCAGAACGCCATGCTCTCCCTTTTGCATCCGAACATACAGTCATTTCCCAAGAGTGAGTATGTTGAGTGTCGATCATGCGATTGTAGCCAATTGTACAGGACACACACGAAGTGAGGTGAGTCTCGAAGGACTTGTGCTCTCACAATTGGAGGTCTAACCTTTATGGGTGTTGTCAGGCCCGATTTAGGTGTTGGTTTGATGGGTCTTGGAGTTGTTTTCACTGATTTAGGTGATGCGAGCCTTGTTTCCTCCAAGTATTGATCCGTTGCAGGATCAGCATAAATAAGTCTGTGAGGCCACAGTAGAAACATTCCCCATAAGGGACCAACCTTCTTGTACTCTCCGTCTGCGAATGGTAACGAAGCGCCCATCACCAACGCATCCTCCAACGAAATCCTAGAAATACCCTCAGCAATAGGCACGAAGTGATGTGTTTCATCATCTAATGCAGAGCTCTATTGGCCACGTGTAATGGTTGGCCACTTACGCCTTGGTCAATATATAGCTCACACGGTAGTGGTCCCTATATATATCCCCACCCAACCATATGTCAATGTTCTAATTTATTATATTGCTAGTAAAACAAGGGGAAAATTGAAATATATACCTTATTATCGGTAGTTTGTAAGGCATTCTCGACATTATCAGGTTTGAACAATTGTCGCTCGATTCTTGCAACTGGTTTCTTTGAGCAATAGCTTCTCGATTCACCTCAATCTCCCTGAGGGAATGATGTGGTCCTCCAGAGGGCGGGTTCCAATCGGGGTGTCAAATCATCTAAGTTGTCCGGAAGAACTAGGCTGGTGTGTTGGATCAGCCTACGAATGAGGATGTCTTATTTCTCTATTCATTTAGTTTAGTTTATATGGAAGGCATGATTTTGTTTCCAAGCTCGGAAACTGACTTTCCGAACGCGTATCCCATTTCTGGACCTACACTTGAATTTCGAAACGATGCAAATTTCTCCCTAAAAACACTTCCCCACTTAGAAATGGATCTTGTATTTTTATGAAGAGCCAATTTAAGGGTTTTTGAACTCGGATACCCTTCAGTATATATAAAAAATACTCAAATGATGGGTTATTCTACAATCAAAAAACCCTAACAGTTTATTGCGAACTTGTAAACCTAAATTCCATTAGATCACTTCACAAACCCCCAATTTTGAATCAATGGCAAGAGGAGAAGCATCAAGGAGTGCAAACCCTAGGTCTCGATCCACCGCTAGCATGTTGGACACAAGGTTTGTCTCGCCTTTTGCACTTAACTGTTATGAAGATTTGCTTGAAAATGGTATACTCTTAGATTGCTACATTGTGAATTTTAGTGAATGTGTAGCAACAGGTTTGGCCGATCCATTTAGTAATTTTAAGGATCAACATGTTGGGAAGTTGCTTTCGTGTAACGTGAGCGCTGACTTCAATTTAACATGTCATCTTCATGCTAATTTGTGAGAGGTTTCTAACGGGGATTATGAGACTAGGGTGGGGAGCATGGACGGTCCGATTAGCCAATGGTCTATAAATAAGTTGTTAAAATGCCCATATGAACACCCCGAACAATTTTCCCCTGAGGATTTAGATGGCCCCTTGGATGATGTTTACCATAGGGAAAAGTGGCCATTGATGAGTGATTACCCTTATGTTGACTTCGTGGAATGTAGTGTTAAATACTTTGGATGTGATAGGAGGGAATTAGGAAGGCCAGCATATTTTGATCTAGAAGTCTTGCCTATTGACACTCGTACCGCATATGACATTATTGCTAGAACTCTCGTTCCCTCGAGTGGACACGTCATCGAGCCTAGCTATCCCACGCTCAACCTATTCTATTTCATAATGGGGGTAGGAAATAAATCTCGGGGTGGCTATTTTTAAGCATATGTTGTATATTGCGAGTTCGAAGAAGTTGATTAAAGGCCTACCTTACGACAATGTGATCACATTGATATTGAAGAATGTTATAAGGGTTGGTTATTAGTGGTGAGGAGAAATGACCCAAATATTTTTGACAAAACGTATTTTGAGAAGAAGGGTCAGGTCTTGTGTGATCGCAAGTGGTATCACAAGCGTTTGGAAGCTTTCGAGGATTACAGGAGGCCATGAATTGAGGAGGGGCCACAAATTGAGCAAAGTTAGTCACACTTTGATTTATACAACAATATTTTCAAATTCATTTTTGATATTTCTAATAACATTTGTTTTATGAATATAGGTACAAATAAATCTTACATGAATGGCTTTAGGGATTGCTACAAGTGGATGCACAAGGAATTTAGCACAATGGAGGCAAAGATCAAAATCCTGGAGAAATCTCAAAGAGCCTACGAGCGACACCTAGCGTCAACCTCCTGCCCACAACAATGCAAATCAACATCGACGACCGACCTTGAATATGAGGAAGAATGATTTTCTGTGGTGATTTTCTAAGGATTGTTTGTTGTTAACGATTTTCTTCAAGTACTCTATTAGTTTTATGAGTGATTTTCTAAGGATGATTTGTTAAGAATGACTTTCTTCAATGATTAGTTTTATGTTGCACAAATTATGATGAATGATTTCCATTTCAACATAGTTGGAATACATTAACTAATCACCATAACTTGTCAATTTTAACACAAGATGGGAGTCATTGAATTTTTATACAAATTATACAGTTCCAAGAAACCGAACAACGGTTGAGATAACAAATTTTAGAGTAGCTCTATACATCACTTATGCTTCCTCTTCCCCACCACATTCTTTGTCTTTCTTATTCTATGATTTATCTTCCCACTAACGTCTACCCATGTACCATCGTCGTGATCATTACGGCCAAAGAAACCGTGTAGACTCATATAATCTTCCTGAAGTAAAATGTCATTTTGTAATCCAACACTTGGAATATGCTGCCCAAATTCAGTGATTTCCTCTAATTCATTATCAACGTTAAAAGCACGCTTTCCTTCGAAAACAATCTCCCACCTCGGATAAAAAAGGTCCCTAACATAGAAAACTTTGTGCGCTTGAGACGCCAAAATGAATGGATCATCCTTCCAGCCCTCCAAACTTCTGTCCACTAGGGTGAATATTAAATCCTCGGCCCGCTAATATCCACTCACTGGCATTTAAAAACAGGGACCCGCATCTCGTGACATAGCCAAACTCCCAAATTTCAGAGATCATCCCGAAGTAACATTTCTGAGCGTACATATAATTTTCTTCACTGCCACTTCTAACATGCAATGCTTCGGAGATGAGTGACAAATAATTATTCTGACAGACACTTTTATTATCAATTGATTTCGTGGAAAATGTGAAACTGTTGATGTCATAACCAACATATGAAAGAACGGTTCCCAATGGTCTGCGCGACAACAATTTCACTTTCGAGAAATGTTCCACAACAGCTACGTGATCTCTCAACCATGAAGCAAATGTCGCAGAATGCAATTGGAGAACCCGAGCCTCGTTGAAATGTGGGTGCATCACTCATATGGCATCCATATGAACATCCATGGGGACTACTTCTTCGTGATTTCACAAGATATAAAGATGGGCAGCATTTAAATCTTCAGCAGAAGAACTGAAAAGTTTCCCCTGTCTCACCCCTACACCTTCTTTGATTTAAATCAGGGAAAATTGCTCTTGTGTTTGAAAACAAATACTTGTTAATGTAATCAGTATATATTGTAAGGTATTAAATGGAGTACATATGAAATTTGAAAAACTATAAGAAAATATGTAATTATATTCTGTATACTATAAGAAACACTAGTTGTACACTAACATATGCATGTGTTAACAAAAGAGAAACGATTCATAAAGTAACTTATACACTACCTCCTGGCAAAGTTCTACTATTCATAAAAGAAATTGAAAATTATAAATCAGATAAGCATTTTAATTTAAACAATACATGTTGTAAAGTAATCAATGCATAGTTAATACGACAATTTTAAATTGTCAAATTTTAGTCTCTCATATTCTGTGCAGGCTAACATATACTAGTTGTAGTTGTAGGCTAAAATATGCTTGTTTTAACAAAACATATACGATTCATAACTAAACTTATACACTACCTCCTGGCAAAGTTTCATAATTCATATTCACAGTTTTTAAAACAAATGTGTGTTCTAATACAAAAGATATGTATTGTAAGGTAATAGATTCATAGTCTATATAAAAAAATTTAACAACATTTAGTTTGTTTTTTGAATGTTCGCCACATGTTTCTTACATGTTCATAGTAGTAGAATTCATACATTTGCTGCCTCAGAAGTTTTAATGACAATTTCATTCACATCGAATTCAACAAAATAACTTCTGTAATTAATGTGAACAATTCATACATTGGACACTATTACTTTGAAGAATTGAACTGATGTATGTGAAACTTCATCGATCTATTTGGAACTTGATTTTGTTAACTTTTGTTATCAGAATTTTCTCCTCTATATGGGGGCAAAATTTTGGATCCTCCAAGAGCTCTCGGTGTCGGAGATGGGAAGCAAACGATCGGCCGACTGGTGGCTAGTCGTGGTTGAAGCTCGTCGAAGCTCTGGTTAGCATGAACTACGGCACATAAACTCAAGCGACTGATGCTAGCGGCACTCCTCCTGCTGCCTGGTGACTTGGTTGGTCACGATTAGAGCTAGAGGGTTATTGTAACATTTTTCTTACAACACTTATTTAAAATGTTTTAATAACTTATAAAGTGTTACTTAAATCTTTGAAATGTGTGTACATAAATCTTGAAAATTGTTACCTGAATTTTGAAAATGTTGCGTTAGATTTAATGCAACTCACCTAAGGGAATACTTGTAAAAGTGTTGTAATAGGTGCTAATAATACTAAGTTGAACCTATTGCAACACTTTTACAAGTATTGCCTTAGGTGATGTTGCATTAGATCTAATGAAACATTTTTCAAATTTTAGGTAACACTTTTCAAGATTTATGTAACATTTTTGAAAGGTTTAAGTAACACTTTATAAACTATTGTAACATTTTAAATAAATGTTGTAAGAAAAGTGTTACGACAACTCCTTTTGTAGTAGTGTAATATTAGGTTAATAGTGTAAAAAAACAAGAATGCAATTTCAACTGAAATAGGAGTAACCATTAATATTCCAAATATGTCAATAGTCGTGGGAACGAGTGGAGTATTAAATTATTACAACAACTTACTCCCTCCGTCCCATAATTATTGGTCTATTTGTTTTTTCAAAGTCAAATTTGATAAACATTGACCCTAAATATAAACTAATATTCATATAATAAAAATATCATGTGAGATATTGTTATATTCATCTCAGCATCTATTTTTAAAAAAAATTAACTTTTTATGTGAAATTTTTATATGTAGGTAGAGATATTGACGGTCAAATATAATTATTTAAAATTATGAAAAAGTAAATAGGCTAATAATCCTGAGAGTGAGACAAAAGGAGTATACAAAGAGATCCAACGTCAGAACGTGTTAAACACGGCGATTGTGAGGAGGTAACGAGATGACATAGGAAAAAACACGCACAGTCCAGTTAGATTTGATGGTCTTGTGATTCACCCTGCTCAAAATCTTATTCTAACTGCTTACGTCTATTTTACAGAATTTTGTCCTCATTTATTCTCTTGTTTTTATTTCTTATTCGCCATCACTGATCTCATCTGGGTAGGTACACATAATATACTACTCCCTCCGTTCACCAAGAGTGACACACTTACCATAATGAGATGTATTTTTTAAATGGTACACTTTTCATTTTTGACAAGATTCCTTCAATCTCATCCACTCATTTTACTTTTTACTTTCTACATTCAATTTCAAACTCTCATTTTCTTCATAGTAATCCAAGAGCCTAAATCTAGTGTGCCACTAAGAAAACGAAGGGAGTACAAAAAACAATGAGTAATAATAATAATTTTGGCATTGACTTTAAAATGCAAATTCATGTTTATAATCCGTTTGATGACTATACTAAATTCTAAAATCGAGGAGTAAATTTGAATAAATGTTGCCTTTCTAACGTGAATACTTAAATACTACTATATTCCAATAATGTTACATGTTTCTTGTTAATTTATTTGATTAATAGTGAGTTAGTGATACATTTTAAATATGATACAAATTAAGTTATTTTCAGCTATTTAGTTTACTTTTCAACATCTTTGTTTTATCATCTTTACACATATACACTCGTATAAATTGTAATTCAAAATTAATGGCAATATTATAATAATATGGAGTACTTAGATTATGTTTCACTGAGATTAATTTTATTGTACTTTAATTCAATTCGAGATAGCAATTCATTTTATTTGACTTTAATAAATAAAGTCCAATTTAAATGCATGTTTTTTTAAAGATAAAGTCTTCGGTAAGAGACTCTTTTTATAAGTACATGGAAATACGTGGTTCAATTAGAACAATAGGAAATTAGAGGTTTATACTCTACAGTAAATGCAAGTATAACATTTGAGTTTTGGTTAGAAATATTAAAATTTAGAGTAAAACATATAAGTTATATGTTACTTATTTATGTTTTAAGTTTTTTTTTCGATTCTTCTTCTTTGATATGTAATTTCTAAATATCTTATTAATGTCTCTGATTTGTTTGAGCAAATGACTTCGGTGGCCCCTTAACTATCACCATCGTCCACCTTTAACCCCTTATTTTTTTTAACACTTTTGACCCCTAAACTTACAAAACAGTTTAATTGTGGCCCCTCCGGAAGTGCTAAAACTGAGTTCTTTTGTAAGTTGAATGGTCAAAAGTGTTCAAAAAAAGATAAGGAACCAAAGGTGGACGATGGTGATAGATAAGGGGTCATCGAAGTCATTATCTCTAAAAGTTAATTATATGTTACTTATTTATGTTTTAAGTTAACTCTTTTTTTTTGCGATTCTTCTTCTCTGATCTGTAATTTCTAAATATCTTCTGAAACTGTTCAGTATAAAACATTATGACTTTAGGTTTGAACCATACATGTTAAATCAAAAAACATTTAAATTGGAGCTGGTTTGGGGAAAAGAAGAAAACGAAGGTTTTACCTTATATAGGTATGTGAATTTACCCAAATACCTTATAACCCGAATTTGGCCCAGATTTTAATTGGTTTGGACCCGCAGAATTTCAGCCCTTTGTTTTAAAATTGCAGTTCAACCTATTTCCACAATTTATGGAAAACCCATATTAAGTCTCATTTTGATAAGTTTATTATTAATGTATCGATTGGCATTTGGCATAGTATTACCATTTGGCAACACTTTGACATTGCACAAACTACACTTTTCCTTACATGAATCTCAGCTCACTCATGTTTTGAGAGAAGGGAATCAGGTTGCAGATGCACTAGCAAGACAAGTTGATAAAGGGACCTTGCAATCACAAACATTCACTTATCTCCAACTAGATAAAAATATAAAGGGTCTTTTACACCTGGATAGACTAAATGTCCCTAACATAAAGAGTTCGTTGAATGGATACTGCTGATTAAAGGTTTTGCAGATCATTTGCGTAGCCAAAAAGGAGTACAACACAAATAGAAGCAATGATGGAACGAGGTACAACAGAAGAGGAGATGAACGAGAAGTCAGACCAAGAAGGAAGGAATTTGAGCAGAAACCAGAGAAGGAGAACACACATCAGAAGGGCAAGCTGGTCAACCATGCAACAGACTCAGCAAATCACATTATCAACGGTCACAAAGTCACAAAGCCACAAAGCCTGTTGATCCAAGGGTTTTGCAGAGTTTTGTAGATCTTTCAATGATCCAGGAAGATGCAACAAATTTTGAGGAACTCACCATCACAACAGACAGAATTAGAAATCTGGCCGGGTTTATTAGTATTAACACGAGGGGTGGAGATGCAAACACTGGAATCATTTCCAATTCTCCCTATGCCTTTTTTGGAGTTATTACATGGTAAATATTTTTGCCCTTTGTCTACCTCTTGTAAAAATCAAGCATCTGCTTGATCAAATCTCGTGTAAAGACTCTATCAAAGTTTTTGGAAAGGATTGGGGACCCTAATACATATCCCTCCCATTAATATTGGTTTATTAAAAAAAAAGGAAAAAGAAGTTCGTTCTCACACTCACATATAGTTGCAATTTTGACTTTTCTTTTCTGTTCAATCAAAAGTAATATGTATGTATCAAACCTGTTTGCTAATCCGCCATGAATTTGTGATTTGATTAAAGTAAGCTGATAAATATATAAGACAAGGAATAAGGATAATGATCTTATCAACTCATTGTTCACTAACAAACGAAAATTGCCTGTCTTTTTAACTTACTAAAGAACATTTTTAATTACATACAATTTCAAATGAGTACATCTCTTGAAAGACGGTTTTTCCATGTCTTATGGAAAGACCAAAGTTTAAAGTGTAAATTAGAAGAAATTAAGATAAAATTTTTGGGTTATATGAACCGGGTTATAAAATTTATAACTACTATACGTTGCATAATAAAACTTTAATATTGCAACAAAGACATTTTATCTTTTATTATTACAATTAAATTTCGTCTTTCCATAAACCTATGGAAAGACCGTCTTTCCCAAGACTTTGCCTATTTTTATTAAATATTATCACTTTTTTTTTCTCACCTCATCCCTTTACATATACTGTTTATTAAATATTCAATCATTCAAAAACTTTATTAATCTGTATTTAATATATATTCTTTACAAATTACAAATTTTATATTAATATTTTAAATACAATAAAATTAGAATCCGAGTCAGATCCTGGTAGAATATTACTAAAATAATATATTATATTATAATATAATTATATTTATAATTATAATTATATTTCAAATATACTTCAAATATACTTCAAATATATTTCAAATATTTCAAACATTTCAAAATTTCAAATATATTTCAAATATATTGAAAAATATTAAGAAAATATTATGAAAATTTCAAAATATTTTAAAAAAATATTTCAAAAGAAGCCCACGCACGTCAAAAATATTTCTCTGAATATTTTAATATTCAGAGAAATATTTTGGTTTCTCTGAATGCGTCTTTTTTTTACCGGCCAGATTCATCCAACGGTTTTCAGAATAAAATTAAATATATAAACACTAAAGATGCATTGATTGAATGCGTCTTTGTTTTTCCAAATTTCACCTTATCGTTTTAAAAAAATTTAGCCAATTTTTATTTTTATTTTTAAAAATTAAAACAGTGAAAATGCATTCCAAATGCGCTTCTATTAAATAGGAAAAAAAATGCAAAATTGGCTGAACGCGTCCCCCAATTACAATATGTTGATAATCAAAATATATACAAGAAAACAACTCGTCCACTCTCCAGCGACGTGCCTCTGTCTACGGTGGCACGCAACGGGCTGCAGCACAGGCAACGTGAAGGCCACAAAGAGAAGACGCATTACGGTTCAGGATTTTTTTTTAAAAAATTAAACCGAGTGAAATGCGTCTTCAGAATTAACCCGTAAAAACAAATTAGAAAATCATGAAGACGCATTTCATGAATGCGTCTTCTTCAACAGAAATTTATGAGTCTTCTTCAACAGAATTTTTAAAAAAAAAAAGGAATTTGCATCCGATCTGCGACACTGTAACACCAAACATGGAAATTTCTCGATTTAATGCTGTTGTAATGTTAAGACATCGAATGAACCTCGCGTCGATGATTTAATGTTGTTGTAATGTTAAGACATCGAATGATTCCAGGGAAGGAGACAGAATCTGCAGATTTTTGGCCCTGAAGCCCGTGGATTCATCTTGGAAAGAAACACCAATTGAAGTTTCAGCGGGCATGTTGATTGCTGCCAAGCATTCCTTCAGTTTCGGATATGTCTGCATTGCGAATAAACAACGTGATTTTAGATTTCCTTTATTCGCCTGAGCTGCCTGAAAAGGATACCTGGGGAACACCATCGTTGATGAATTTAAAGAGAACAACGATGGTGTTACATATACTATTGTAAGACAAGTCCAACAGCTTCCCTATAATAGGGATTTTTCATTGATTATAGGGATTCGACTTGGTTTTTAAGTTCTAACAGCTTCCCTATCCCATTCCCCTAAAATATGGATTTTGATGAGAGAGAAGATTTGTTTCCCTATATTTGTAGAAAGAGAAAAATATTATAGGGAATGCAAATTTAATGCAATTCCAATTGAATGCATCAAATCATAACACAATATTCATTTTTCCAGTAAATTTAAATATAATATTTTCTTCATTTTTCCATTCCTACTATAAAGTATATTCCACTTTTAACAAATTTTTTTTAGAGAAACTAGTACAATCTCGAGCTCGGATGAGATGGTTCTTTATATATTTTTTAAGGGTTTTGTCAATAATGAT
>JAULKM010053804.1:0-12620 GCA_032355605.1 Rubia tinctorum
AAGGCATTTGTGGAAAATGTGATTCCAATTGCTGTGGTAGCATTCCATTGCCAGCTGAAGCAGCTCCAGTCACACTGTGTTCAGAGAATCGCGCGATCTGACCTAGACGACATCTTTCTCGAAAAAGAGCTCCCTCACGAAGTTGTAACCGAGATAAAGTCCTTCCGAAGGCAATCCACAGATGCAGCAGTTGTGGAGAACTCGCCTGGATATGACAAGAGAGTCAGAAAGATCCATCTGGATTGGAATCCGCTAATGTTGAACTGCTAAATCTACTTCTAGATGAATCAGATATCACTCTCGATGATGCATTTGCCCTCCATTACGCTGCAGCATATTGCAACTCGAAAGTCCTGAATGAGTTGCTGAGCATGAACAAGGCTGATCTGAACCTGAGGAATGCGCGTGGATACACTGCGCTTCATGTGGCTGCCCGGTGCAAGGATCCATCAGTTATCGTTGGGCTGCTGAGTGAGGGAGCATCCATCTCAGACTCAACTTTTGATGGTCAGACGGCGATCACTATCTGCAGGAGGCTCACACGCCCGAAGGACTACAATGTATCGACAAAACAAGGGCAGAAGACTAATAAGGACAAGCTGTGCATTGATGTTTTGGAGAGGGAGATGAAGAGGAATCCAATGGCCGGTAATATGACCGTGTCCTCAATGATGGTGGCTGATGATCTTGTCATGAGGCTGCTATTCCTAGAAAATTGAGGTACATACTTTTCTGTGTAATCTCATTTGTATCAACTATCCTTATTTCTTACAGCCATTCACACTTTGTCACGTGTTTTTGGTTTCTTCATAGTTGCGCTTGCAAGAGTATTGTTTCCAGTTGAGGCTAAGCTGGCTACGGAGATAGCCAATGAACATTCAACCTCAGAGTTTTGCAGGATTTCTGCATCGAAAGAACTCTATGGAAATCTAAGAGGTTGATTTCAATGAATCCCACAGGAACAAGTCAAAAGACTTCAGCTGAGGACGATAGCCCTACAAAAACAGGTAAAACTTACATGTTTCATGCACATTATCGTGTGTATCCACGAGTAAACATTTCTGCGTGTTTCTAATGCATTATACATTCACATTTCTGATGCACGTTATCGTGTGTATCCACAAGTAAACATTTCTGAGTGTTTTCAATGCATTATAGATTCATATTTTTGAGGCATATTCTACGTGTTTTCATGGCAGTGGACACATGAAGGCGGTTCTTCCCAAACTGTTCTGAAGTTCTGGAAATGTTCTTGGAGGATGAAATGCAGGAAACTCTGCAGCTGGAGAAGGGTCCGCCTGAGGAGAAAAGTGGGAAGAAGATGAGGTACATGGAGCTCAAAGAATATGAGGACCAAACGTATTGTATCGACCCAAAGTATGCGGGTATTTGCTACTCAAAAAAATTGTGCTTTTTGTAGGTTAAGATTGTTGTAATTGGAATAATGGCTGGTGGTGTAGGACTTAACTTGACGGCAGCACAAAATGTGGTGTTCTTGGAGCTACCAAAGGAAATTTCTTACTTCAATCAGGTGTGCCTGAGACAACTCTCACTCTAGCATTTTTTTCTTCTTGGTTGTATATGTAGCTTCATAATCAATACAGTATTATAGTACTTGGTCGTTATAATTTTTCTGTGGCTCCATGTGCAATTGATGGCTGAAGCTAGAGCGCATAGACTGGGACAGACTCAAGCTGTCAATCTGTATATTTTCTGTGCAAAGGTAAGTAAATTATTTTCTGCTTTTGTCACTTCCTTAATTGTTATTGCTTTGTATCTTTCTTACTGTTTCCATTCTTTCAAGGTACTTCTGATGAATCACGGTGGCAAAAGCTGAATCAGAGTCTGTTTCAAGTTTCATATGTAATAAATGGGAAACATGCAACAATACCTGCAATAAAGGTTCTTTTCTCATCTGTTTTTTTGTTTAAAATTGAATTTTTTTTGGAGACTATGATAAACTTCAAATAAAATCTTTGTTTGGATTTCAAATTTTGTGGCCCGTACCTTAATTTTTGGAACTCCTTTGGCCGTAATATATATGTGGTTCACATGTAGATACTATTTCTGATTTTGGAACAAACGAAAGAGCAGCTGAGAGGAATCAAGAGTTAGTAGTAGAGTGAGAGGAAACAAATGGTGAAATTTTGACAGGTCGAGATCCATTGATGATTGAGGAATCTCACTACTCTTCCGAAATGGTATCTCGGGTACCTGACACAGAAACTGTTATTTTATAATTTTATCCTTTAATTAATTGATTATAATCTGTTTGTTCTATCATCTTTCTTATCCCCAGTAAACTTAAAAAGGAGAGCTACATTCCATTGTTGACAGAATGGTCGTCTGAGGCTATTTTGGACATTTTTGTGGCTGCACGAAACAACGTCATTTTGAAGTCCTAAACCTTGTTCTTTCCTTTTCGCAGAAGACCTCCATCACTTCATTCTCCATCGCTCTTTGCTTCCTCCTCAAGTATACTCCTTCTTATCCTCTATTTATCGTCTCACTGTTTCCAAAATTGATCATTTTGTTCTTGTTGAATTCTGATTCAGCATCGCACGGACTCTATTGTTGTTTTGATCCGTTCTTCGTTAATTTGGATCTAATGTGTGTTTATCTTTGATTTGATCTTTCTTAGGGTTTGGAAACACGCGCATGTGTTGTCCTTGGCTGATGGATTCCTAGGGTTTACTTGTGTGCGGTAAGTGAAATACATCAACACACGTGTTTATTTGTTTATAGATTTGCACGATGATTTTTAATCTGCTATTTTTGAGTTATGCATGAGTGTGAGGTTTGTTATATGTTAAATGAGTTCAACATGATTCACTCGTGATTACTATGTGCTGCTTTGGGAGCAGGAATAAGCCCGGTTATTTGTGATGGATATGTTATTGTGTTGAAGTGGAACTTAATATGTGGACGTACATGTTCGATTGTTTATTGATGTGTGCACTTTATTGCACCCTGTACATCCGTAGTTAGGAACGAGTTGTGCAATTCATTTGAAATTGAACTGAGGTTGAATATGCTGATGGTTTAGGTTCTTTGTTATTGAATTTGTATTTGTTGGCTATTGCGTCTCTCTGAGGGCCTAAGTAAACTTGATTTGTGATTAATTGGTTCTTTGCATGGGTAACTATGTTCTGATGTTAGTTAAATGTTTTTTTTGTTACAGAGTTTGTGGAATCTGAAATGGAAACACCAAAGGAAATATTTCTTAAGGATTACAAGAAACCTTATTACTATTTTGATACGGTATGCATCATACCCCTCAAAGGGTAAATACTAAATTTGGTTGAGTAATACACTGTTGGACTGACATAATCAACAATCAGGTGGATTTGAAATTTTTCCTGGGAGAGGATTCTCGAAAATAAGTGTCTACCCTGGAGAAGAAGGTAATCTTTTTGAGACTTAGTTCTGTAGTTGTATCTTTTCCAGATGTTTTTGTTTATTTACAGAGTGCATATATTCAAATGTGAGCTCATTATGTTAAGAAAAGGCATTTCCTTGTCAGTGCTATTGTTGATTTTAATTTGCTGATGTTTTCCTTCTTGATCTTGCATACAGGTTCTTCTCCCCCCTTGATCTTAGATGGTACAGATCTCAAACTGATCTCGGTAACTGTCAGTGGCAAACAACTAAAGGTATGAATTGTCAAGATATTATCAAAAACTGCTGAAGTTATCTTTACTTCTATTGGTAGAAAGTTAAGGATATTTATATTTGAGTTTGATTTAAAAATGATTGCTTTCAGGAGGAAGAGTATGAATTGACCCCACGACATTTGACTCTCCTATCGCCTCCCAGTGGAAAATTTACTTTGGAAATCGTTACAGAAATACTTCCTCGTAAGAACACATCCTTGGAGGTGAGACAACACATGCTTTGATATTTACACGGGAGAAAAGAATTCTTGAATATTATTTTACTATAAAGAGTTTGCGCTTATCTTTTGATTTTAACGCATGAGATGGTTATGCAGGGTCTATATAAGTCATCCGGCAATTTCTGTACACAATGTGAAGCAGAAAGATTCCAGAAGATTACATATTATCAGGTATTTCTGTTATTTATTTCATATGATTTTTCAATCATCCATGGTCTGCGTCCAAGTATCTGTATTTCCCACATTGACGTTTACTGTTTTCATCTTTAAGATCGTCCTGATATAATGGCTAAGTATACATGCGCATTGAAGCTAATAAGTCACTCTACCCTGTTCTATTATCGAACGGGAATCTCATTGAGCAAGGAGACCTGGAGGTAGGTGCTCTTTTAATAAACACCGAAGCTGAATTTTATCGGTACAATGTGAAGTAGTGTTTTTCTTCTCTTACAGGGAGGCAAGCATTATGCTCTATGGGAAGATCCCTTCAAGAAACCCTGCTATCTTTTTGCTCTGGTTGCTGGAAATTTGGCGAGCAGGGATGACACTTTTACAACCCGCTCAGGGCGCAATGTCTCACTTAGAATTTGGACCCCTGCTGAAGACCTGCCCAAGACAGCACACGCCATGTATTCTCTTAAAGCTGCAATGAAATGGGATGAGGATGTAAGTTATCCCGTAGTGGCCTCTCTATAATTTTCCTTTCTAACTATATCACTTGGACAACAATAAACAATTATTTTTATATGTATACTTTCACTTCTCTCAGGTCTTTGGTCTTGAGTATAACCTGGATCTCTTCAATATATTTGTTGTTCCAGATTTCAACATGTGAGTTTATGTTACTTAGTCCAACTGGTTATTGATCTGTTTGGATGTTACCAGAATTAACTATGTTTCTCCTTTCTTGCTCTTTAGGGGGGGGGGCATGGAGAACAAGAGTTTGAATGTATGTTTTTGAATTACACCTTCTGTCTCCAATTTTTGTTCCTTTATTTTCTACAATAAACTTTTGTTTTCCCTGAACAGATTTTCAATTCAAAACTTGTCTTGGCATCTCCAGAAACTGCAATAGATGTAGATTATGCTGCAATTTTAGGTGTGATGGGTCACGAGGTATGTCGTTACATATCTTTTTATCCTCCATTCTATGTACTAAAGCTTCAGATCAATACCCTCGAGTATATGTTAAGCTATTTTGATCGTATTTTTAACTCACTAGATGTGTCTGCTCAATTAATCAATACTCACTAGATGGATTGATAGTCTTATGAAATTAATTTTGCTTTAATGTAAAGCCAAATAACCATGATTCTATCTTGATCTCCTAGGATGTTGGTCCCATGGCTCATCCTGTTCGACCTCACTCCTATATCAAGGTCAAAACTCACCTGTTCTTTGTGACGTCACCTTTCCCCTTTTTCTAAACTCTTATATAACGTTACCTAAAATATTTCTTTTGGATGTCATTCTTTGTCCATTATGACAGATGGATAATTTCTACACAGGCAAGATTTTTTTCTTCTTCTTTTCATGTTGGAAAGTATTGTTTTAAAAAAAATTCTCAGTATCAAATAACTATGCTTTGGTGCTTTTGGCACTTGCTTCTCTTGCTGTATGGTTGGCTTGATTGCTGATTTTGTCAAAATAAACTGCCTCAATTTTCAGTGACGGTAAGTCTTATGATTAAATGTCACATTCTGTGAATCTTTTTTCTCATATATGTTTATTTAGCAGCTGATTTTTTCTACTGTACTTTCTTTGGTTGGTTTCTTTGCAGGTGTATGAAAATGTTTGTTTATCTGTCTCACTGTATGTTATTGGAGAAGATCGTTAGAAGAAACGTCATTCCATATTCTCCTTGGTCAGGGTGGTGAAGTTGTGAGGATGTACAAAACTCTACTAGGAAGTGAAGGATTCAGAAAGGTTTGTGTTTGTTTTCACTCGAGCTTTAGTTTCACTATCAATTGCAGAAAGGGTGCTTGGCTATAGCTAAATTGAACAGAGTCAAAGCATTGCAGTCTGCTGGTTCACTGATTATAATTGTCAACTTTGATATGCATTATTCCACAGTTCTTTTGCTAGGTTATCACTGTCATTGTCATTGTAATTGATAAAAATGGGAGTGTGTCGATTGACGGTCATACACAGTTTAACTTTTGGAACACTCATAGCAAAGAAGAGTGCTCTTATTAATTGATGTAGTTGTTTACCTCTATATAAAAATTTTGCAACATGACAAATCTTTATCTCTTGTGCAGAATGTTGATGAATGTAAGGTTCTTGACGAGAAGGCAGGTTATCATTTTTAGTAAATATCCACATATTGTTTCGACTTTGTAATTATATGTTTATTTACACAGCTTTTAACAACATGCTTAAATAAAACTCTCTTTGTTTTACCCTTTATGTCTATCTCACAACTTCATTTCTTTCTCATTTATCATCAAATTCTTTAGTATTATAAAAAAAAGGTATCATAACATCGCTAATACAATTCATTATCTAGCCCACCGTGCAACATGCGGTGTTGCCTCACTAGTCTTCACTAAAAAGAAAGGTAGTTATGAAATTTTTAATGTATTTTAAATTCGAATTCATCTCAATTACACTTTACTGTACTTTAGTTCAGTTCAATTGTTATTAGTAATAAATGTACATTACATTAGTTGAGAATCTTGAGGTCAGTTTGGTTTGGATCAAAATGAACTTTTCTGAAATCCCATGTACAAAAATGTACTGGAACATCAAATTAGAGGACTAATTGCATAATTTACACAAGAAAGAATATTATCATTCTCATCCCCCAAGAACCCAACCGAAAAACCATATCCATTTCCCGGAAGAAAAAAATTAGCGCCAAAATATTACACAATGCTCTGTTCTTCTCCTCTTCTGCATCTCCGCCCTGTCCAAAACCCCGCTTTCTTCTTCCCGTCGCATAATCCCTTCAACCCCGTTATCCTCTTCAATTTTCCCCAAACCCGGACCCGAAAGCCTCACGGGTCGCTGATACTGAACCCGCCCGGTTTTTCCTACCCGAACTCCTCCGTATACCATTACCTGAGCGACGATGATTTCGACGTGGAACTAGGCCGCCTCCTGACGCTTCTGCCGGAGGAGATGCGGCGGAGGATCAGCGAGCACCCGGAGCTCCACCACTTGATCGAGGTGGTCATGGACTTGGGCCGGAAACCGCTGGCCCGGTTCCCGTCCGGCGACTTCGAGCTCTGGGACCGGCCCATTACGATGGAGGACCTGGGGCACGCTATTTCTCAGGTCTGATTTTAAAGATTGGGGCTTTTATTTATAGGGTTTCTGAAAGTGCGATCCATTTTTTGAATTATTTATTTATTTTGGAATTTAGGTTGGGGATTTTGCAGTGGATAATAGAGCTGGGATTAGCAGGACTTTGCATAGGATTAGTGGGATTAGGAACAGGAAAGGCGTTATCATTGGCTTAACTTGCAGGGTTGGAAGAGCCCTATCAGGAAGTGCTAATTTACTGAGGGATTTGGTTAAAGATGGGGCCTCTTTATTGCTCATTGGTCCTCCTGGAGTTGGAAAAACAACGATCATTAGGCAAGTTTATGCACTTCTTTCTGCGTTTAAGTTAGTATAGAGATTTAGGCCCCGTTACTAATATTAGTAATAAACTATAAAGATTTCAGCTCAGTTCAGTAGCTCAACAGAAGGGCCTTAGTTTTTGTTGTTGAAAGTTGTAAACCTTAGTTGATACTTCGTTCCACTTGAAGAACCTTGTTTCGGAATTGTTTTTCGTTCCAGTGGAAGAGTATTCAGAAGTTAAATAGAATGTGTAATTTAAAATTTGACACTATCCTTCTAATCAAATTAATGCCATATGGTTATTAGATTAGAAATATGGTTTCTTGTATTAAAGAAATTGAGGTTATAAAGGGTAATGGGTATTTTAAAGTAGTTGTACTTTCATTGTATTGGCTAAATGTAAAAAGTTCTACCTTGAGCACATAGGGTGTTTCTGGTGGGAAGGTGGGTGTAAGTCGAGTGCATTTGAGATGAATTCCATGTCTGTAGGTTGGAATTTGGATTCATAATATTATTGTGTGTGACTTATAGATGGGATGTGTTTATTTGACTTGCTTGGGTTCTGAAGAGTGAAATGTGATTGCTCTTCTTGTTGCTTATCCTATTGCAAGGGATGTAGCGCGGATGCTTGCAGATGATTACGATAAGCGAGTCATGATTGTTGATACATCTAATGAAATTGGTGGGGATGGTGATATACCTCATGCAGGGATAGGCAATGCAAGAAGGATGCAAGTTCCTCATGCTGATGTGCAGCACAAAGTATGCACTTTATCTTATATACCTGTTCTACTAATAAGGTAGGATTATGAAAAGGCAAATTTAGATGGGTGAGAGGGAAACCTTTTGCAAAATTGATGAGGAATGAGAATAGGAATTAAGTAGTTTATTTTCCAAAATACTATTCACGTGAACAGTAACCGGTAATAGTATTTCATGGTTTTAGAAGATTTTTATTTGTTAGTTTTTATTTTCAGGGTGTGTTAGTTATTTTAAGAATAGTTTGATATTGTTTCCTTTTAGTTTTAGGAATCTGTTTTGGTTCTGCCGTTCTGGTTTAGGAAAATTCGAAGGAAATTCCGTTTCGTATTAGGATTTACTTTTTTAGCTATAAATAATGTATCCTCATGGAGGAATAGAGAGAGATTGAGATTGATAAATTTTCTTGCGATTTACATTGTTATTATGAGTTGTGTGATGCAGCTTAACTTTTAGGTGCAATGCCTAGAAGACCTCGAGGTGTGACGCCGAGGGTTTAGGAGTGATTCCTAAATTTATCCTTTATTTTCTTTAGTTTCCGCAGATTTATCCTCTACACTACAGCCATAAACTCATACTTTTTCTACCCTAAAGCCAAGTTCTAAAGCTAAGATCCGCTCTAAACCTATGCTCCGTTGGTGCTGCATTCACTTGGAGTTGATAAAAGGAATAGATTAGAATATTGAAGTTGAAGTTGAAGTAGATGAAGTCTCAAACCAATAAGCTCAAATAGATTGCTGCTTTAGCCTTTAATTAAGACCATCACTGGATGTTATATTACCAATACCCCCGAACAAGTGTATCCTGTATTGTACAGAGTGATCTACTGCTGCCACATGCCAACCCAAAAGTCATCCTTCACAGTTTGACTGACACGTGTCGTCATAGATTTAATCTTGATGCAGTCCATGTTGCTCGGACCAATTACCAGTCAGTGGGACATTAATGTGTCTGGGCCTTGATATGGTTAACTTGCTTTCTGATAGTAGATGTGTTTATTCCCAAGGAATGAAATACTATTCAAAGTGATGAATATTTGCTTCTTCATCAAAGGCTTATTAGGTGCATTTGCATAACGCGCAGAAGCTTAGCTCTGCAGCTAATTAGTTTTGATTATAACGTAATGTCAAATCAAGTGCCAAGGAAATCGTTTACAAAACATTGCTCATTTTGTCTTGCAATGTAGCACTCCAGCATTCTTTTGGGATGATTGGTTTTAGTGAACTCCCTGAGGACTTTGGGATGGAATTTTCAGTTCAACGTACTTCTGAATTGTCTACTCATTTTAGAAAAAAATGAAATGATATTTCATTATTCTGATATAATTGCTGTTACATCCAGGTGCTGATAGAGGCAGTTGAGAATCACATGCCTCAAGTAATTGTAATTGATGAAATTGGCACAAAACTTGAAGCTATGGCTGCAAGCACGATTGCCCAACGAGGAATTCAGTTAGTCGCAACAGCTCATGGAGTAACAATAGACAACCTCGTAATGAATCCTGCATTAGATATGCTTGTTGGTGGGGTGCAGGTATATATTGCGACTCGTTTTTCCTTTCAATCTCTGCTCATCTTGTTGTTAAAAATAGGTTCGCTAGTATAGCATTTGTTTCCTCGTGCAGTGGGACTCTGGCCCTTCAAGCTGTCCCACCTGATATGGGAAATGTTTTGCCTTTTGAGATTTCTTTATGTTGATTTTGTAAAAACTTTCTTAGAGTGTGACGTTGGGAGATGAAGAGGCTAGCCGGAGGGGTGTTCAAAAAACAGTTCAAGAGAGAAAAGGACCATCGACCTTTAACAGTGCCGTTGAGATCATTTCCAAGACAGAATTGCGTGTTCATCAAAGTTTAGAGGCTACTGTTGATGCTATTCTTACTGGTCTGTTTTCCTCGCTTCCTACAAATTATAAATACAGCTTCTTTATGTATCATGGCTTTTACACAGCTTATAATTTGATACTTTTCCAACTGTGACTGAATGTTGATGTACAATTTGATATGGAAGGACGCCATCCAACTTACCAAGTTCGCAAAATAAGGGCAGTTGGAAATGAAGACGAAGGTAGTTCCTCCTATCATGATATTCTAGAGAGGAGCAGTAATGGTTTGTTAGATAACTCCTTGGTGAAAGATGATGACATGTCTGATGAAGATGAAATTTCATCCAATGATGAAAATGTCACCGAAGATGAAGATGCCATCTCTCTATTTCTCTACGGGGTAAGATTTCATTTCTCAGTATTCTGTTTTCAAGAGCTCTAGAAATTGTTTGTTGACCTTCAGAACTTTTAAGAAGCCAATGTTGATATATACATTAATTGGCTCTGCTTGTTAAATTTTTGCATCTCTCATTCCATGATAGTATGAAGTAGTAGTAGAAAGGTTTTGAGGGAAGTTGTAAATTCTTGTGATAGTTGTTTTGTGGACATTGTAGCGTATGGTACTTACACGGCAAGCAGGTGTTTTAGGTGTCTGAAGCTAGCGTGATACAAGGGATGAAGCAATTGAAAGTGGACAGCGCTATTGACTTTACGGTTAACATCAGTGAAGCAGACGTACTCCTAGCCTTGCAGTCCAAGCTGAAAAAGAATTCTCGTATTCAAGCAGCTGCAAGATCCCATGGCATTCCTATCTATGTAACAAAAGTAAGATAACTTTAGTTACTCTCGGTATTAGATCACTTACAGTCATTTGTACCTCGTTTTATTCACACGCAGCACAAATTTCTGCAGACAGGGTCGGCGGTGCAGGTAATGAAAGCCCTTCAAGCAATAATGACCGACTATGAAGATGGTTTTGAGGATCACGAATCTGAAGGTGTGATCAACGAGTCAGAAAAGATCGATGCATTGGAGGTGAATTATCTTCGTGTTTATCATTGTATGCGTTCTTCGAATCATATGGTGAACTCTGAATCTTCGCTAACTTTGCAGGAGGCAAGAACAGCTATAGAGCAAGTTGTGATTCCAAAAGGTGAAGCCGTTGAGCTACTCCCGAGGCCATTAAGCCTGTTGCTCCTTCAGAAAGACCTCATCCGCAAATACAAACTCAAATCTGAGAGAGTTGGTGCAGAACCTCACGCGTGCCTTCGAATTCATCCCTTTCAGAGTACCAGTACAGCAGATGAGCCACCTCCCGGTGATGAACAGTATGAAGACAATGAATCCAATTCACACCTGCAACCTGATTCAAATGGTTCATCCTACTCAGTTGGAAGGTTGCCTATCCTGCCTGATAATTAAGCATCAGTTCACAACTTATTTGTCATCATGTATTTCTCTCTGAAATGGTTAAAAGGGCAGCTAGGATGATGTTGTCTAATACACATTGTGTGATAGCAAGACAGTTTTCACAGAGCTCATGTGAAGTGTGAAATGAGTCCACGGTCAAAACCATGTTATACACATAGTTACCATAATCGCGATCTTAGAATTCTACTACTCACTCCATCCAGTCAAATCTGCACATTTTTTTATCAACATTCTAAATATACGTTTGGCCATAAATTTCAACTAGTATATAGCTATCAATATTTTTATATGAGATATCGTTAGATTACCTGTATTATCTAGTTTTTAAATATCAAAATTTAAAACTTTGCTAATATACGTAACTAAAGTTATCGGTGACCAAACATGATATGAGAAAGTTGATCAAAAAGTGTGCAAATCTGGATGAGATAAAGGGAGTATTCAAATTAGCAAAAGTAGTCCTACAATACAATCTTGGTCTCATTTTTACTAAAGTTTTGTAAAATTGACTTCGAAAATTATAGTAGGATCCACTATCATAGGTAAAATAAGGTTGTTAGCTTTGACCCGTGGTTAGAATTTTAGTTTGAATCATTCAAATCGGGTTGGGTTCATATTTTGACCGACTTTGTTCCCAAAGTCAATTACAGTTTTTAAATTTTTTTAAAAAAAATTAATGAGTCAATTTCTATCAAGATCAGACCCTATCTAATTCAAACTTTTTTTAAAATTTTAACCCAATTCATTCCACTCGAACAAATTGATTTTTTTTAAAAAAAATCAATCATTTTAAGATGGTGGGAAAATGCTCAGCGGCGATTACATTGAGTGGAATTGATATTTAATCTAACTGACATCTAGTAATAATTAACATATTGCAAGGATATTTTAATTATATGTCAACCAGACTGATTGTCTGTACTATTACAGATCAGAGATCCAATAAAAACTGCAACATCGTCATCAGGGATATTAACTTGCTTTTCGCAAAAATCATAACCACTTGACAGAGAGGATTTAACTGTTGGATGAATGAAACACCTGTAGTGGTGTCAGTTCGGGTGATCGTGTCGGGTTCGGGTCGGGTTGGAACCGGTTCGTGTTAAAACAGGTCGGGTTAAAACGTGTCATAGTTATTTTTTGGGTC
>JAULKM010053812.1:0-28694 GCA_032355605.1 Rubia tinctorum
TTACTACCAAAGGATGCGTCGCAGTTAATCTTTAGCCCCTGATCCGGTTTATCCCAATATATAGCAACTATTTTTTTTCTCCTGCTGCTAAACAAAGCTGGTGTTAGACCATGCAAACTGAAGACTCTATCCGATGGTCTAATATTAAATTGATTGTGTACCGAGAATAACGTTAGGGATAAATCCCTGACCTTAGGCCAGATGCTGTCAAAAGTTAAACTTTTGTTCTCCTTAATGAACCGGTTCCTTGACTTCCACAGTTCCCACAATATTATCATAGGCAAGTTGTTTAAAATTGAAGACCTTAGTCTAGAAGAAGAAGTCAAATTGAAGTAAAAATGTAGCCTATCAGATATGGATCTGAACCTTGAGGGTGGTAAAGTCATTATTTCATCAAACTTACTCCAAATTTGCAATGCAACATGGCAGTCATTGAAAAAATGGTTCAACGAATCCTGATTTTGACAAAGTATGCATTTAGAAGCCAGCTGGAAACCCATTCTTTTGATAATATTATCAAAGGGTAAAGAGTTATTCAATAGTCGCCAAACAAAAATTGATATTTTGTTTGGGATTATTGAATTCCATACCCTTGATAATATTGAAATTCCACTATTCCTGTTCCTAAGAGTGTTGTAAGCTGATTTTATAGTAAAAGAACCAGTCATATCAGGTTTCCAAATAAGGATATCTTCATTATCAGTTAGGGTAACATGTTTCTCTATCTCAGCCATAATATAGGGGGGTAAGTACTGTGAAAGAACAGGTTGAATGTGAGGGAGCCTTACCATAATGTCTCTGATCTGTAGCAAAGGTTCTGGAACACTTACCTGGATTGGCCATAAGTTGATAAGAGATCCTTCACCTGTCCAATTAGCAGTCCACATGTTTGCTTTTCCATTGCCGATAATAACCTGAGAGTTGGATTGACAATACGAGTCTATTTCCTTATACCTAAACCATGTTTCTGAAGTTTTATAATTATCCGGAAGTGACCACATAAACTTAGTCCATGGTGATGCCCCTATCTGAAGTTTCCACCAAATCTTGGCTGAAAAGGCTAAAACAAAAGTATGAATGTCCCTAAGGCCTAAACCGTTTTCATCTATTGGGTGACAAATCTTTTTCCAAGACAACCAATGTCTTTTTAAACCCAGATCTGATCTTCCCCAGTAAAAGTTACCTAAGATGCTTTCAATTCTTTCTAAAGTATGAGTAGTAGATGCTATAACTGCCCAAGAGTGTAAGGGTATTGAACAAAGAATGTGCTTTATCAAAACCAGCTTCCCACCTGAAGAAAGCCATTTGTTCTTCCAATTTTCCAATCTGTGTTCAATTCTATCAATCAAGTGTGTGAAATGGCAGTTAAGTTTTCTACCTTTGAAAAGTTTTACCCCTAGATATGTGAAAGGAAGAGATTCCTTCTTCATTCCCGTAATTCTTTTAATCTCTTCCTCTTTCCTCCTGCTTAATTTACCAGAGAAAAAGTGACTTTTATTGAAGTTTACCTTCTGACCAGTACCTCTCTGGAAAATGTCCATGAAGGTCATTAAATTTTTCAATGTTTTTGAAGTTCCAGATAAAAAAATAGTCGTGTCATCAGCGAACGATAACTGAGTGATTGGGAGTGAATTAGGAGGTGTTTTGAAAAGCTTCAGATTTTTAAGAAGGAACTGTTTTTTAAGATTAATTGTTAGCAGTTCTGTTAGTATGTTGAAAAGGAAAGGAGACAAGGGATCCCCTTGTTTCAAACCCCTTGATGGTTTAAAATAGCCATGCGGAACTCCATTGATGAGGACTGAAAACCAAGCAGCATTAAGGTTATTCATAACCAGTTTTACAAACCTTCCATCAAAACCAAGTGTTAGCATTAAGGAATTAAGAGCTGGCCAAGAGACCATGTCAAATGCTTTCATCATGTCAATTTTAAGGATTAAATTAAGGGATTCATTTCTTTTATCAAGAAGTCTAACAGCCTCCTTCATTAGAAGGATATTATCACTTATGTCTCTTCCCGAGATGAATGCCGACTGTTCTTCAGAAATTATATTATTCATAAGAGGTTTAATCCTTTCAGCAATAACTTTAGCCATTAGTTTATTAGTAAAATTTGACAAACTGATAGGTCTAAACTCAGAGAAAGACACAAGTGTTGGGTTTTTGGGGATTAGTGTAATAAAGGAGCTACCTATTGCCCTAGGAATAGGGATTCCCATTTGAAACTCTAAAACAGCTTGATATATATCATTATGTATTATATGCCATGCATTCCTAAAAAAACCCCAGAGAAACCGTCAGGACCCGGAGCAGCAGAAGAGCTTAAGTTAAAAACCGCATGTTTAACCTCACCTAGAGTAATTGGTTTTAGTAAATCTAGATTTTGAGTTTCAGAAACCAAGGGTTTACATTCTTGAAGAAGAAAAGAGAGGTTTGTTCCAGAGACATCAGTATTTTCATCTTGCAGTAGATTCTTAAAGAAAGAAACTGCTGCATCCCCAATATTCTCCTGGTCAGTTAGCCATGTGTTGTCATCATTTTTTATTTTCGTAATTGATAATCTTGCATTATTTTCTTTGATTGCCTTGTGAAAATATTTAGTATTGCAATCCCCATCTTTTAACCACTTCTCTTTAGATCTCTGCCTTAAAAAATGTGCTCTTCCAATAGTGATCTTGTTAACCTAGCCCTGGCTTCATTAAGCTTAATTCTTATTGCACTATCATGATTCCTATCATAGATGTGTTCTAATTCAGCCACCCTTAATTCATCTGTTGCTATGTTATCTTTTAAATTTCCAAAGGTTAATTTATTCCACAGTTTAATTTCCTGTTTTAACCTCTGAAGTTTCAGTGCAACCCGAAGCTGACCTTGAGATTCTAAAGGCTTGTTCCAGCTTTTTTCTATTAAACCTAGGAAATCTTTTCTTGAGAACCACATTTCCTGGAACCTGAATGGCCTAGGGTAAGTTTTCTGGTCTGAGGTAATCTGTAAAAACAAGGGAGAATGGTCTGATGTGGTTCTATTCAAGACCTGGACTGAGGATCTATTATATTGATCACAGAAAGCTGAACTGGCGAGGATCCTATCCAGTCTCTTAGATGTAGGATTATTAGTTCTGTGATTACTCCAAGTGAATGGATTACCTATGGTATTAATTTCAGCTAGCTTCAGGTTATTAATAAAATTATTAAAGTCCCTAATTGTTGTCATGTCAGGAGTGGCTGATCCGGAGTATTCCTCTAAGTTTCTTATGGCATTAAAATCTCCTCCTATTACAGTTTGGGCATTTTTTTGCCAATGCTTTGATTTCCTTATACAATCTATTCCTGTCCGTATTAGATTGAGGGGAATATACCACGAAAACATCTACTGGAATATTTTCTTCAAAGTCAGAAATCCGAATTCTAATGAAAAAATCATGCTCCGAAATCAAAGTAACTTGTATTCTTTGGGAATGGAAAATCCAAATTTGTTTGTGGTTTGTAGGCAAGGAATTCCTGAAGCGTAATTTCTGTTGATATGATTGTCTACTCTCCATATCCCTTTTGGGATCAATGACAGCCAAAAGATCAATTTTGTACTTAAATGATAGTTTTTTTAATCTCTTTTCCGAAGTGCCTAAACCTCTAACGTTCCAAAACAGGATATTAGCATTCATTTTTACCATATTTAAAACTGTTTTTGATGGCTAACCTGGTGCTTCTCTTTGGTTTAGTAGAGAGTAGAGGATAGTTGTCATCATATTCCATATGTGTACCAGGTTCCACCCCAAGTTCTTCGGTGCATTCCTTTGAACCCTCCTCGTCGTCACTTCCTGGTGGCTGATGTTTTCCTATTCCAGAATTGTTCCCAGATTCAATCTGCAAGGGAGAAGAAAGAAGATTAATGGAAGATCTATTGGAGTTCCACATCAAATGAGCCGGGTTTAAATTTAGGGAATCATGTGTATCTCTGAGCTTAGAGCACAGTGTGTCATCATGAAAAGATGATGATATCAGATATCTTGTTGGAGAAGATGGTGCAGTTTTGTAGCCCTTCGAATCGTTCTTCCCATCCCGGTAGTCTTCATCAACACTGGAATCTTCTTTGTTTTGGTGTTTGTGTTGCAGCTGGATGTCTGCATCCTCAGAAACCTCCACCTCCTGCTGATCCTCAGCCTCTAAATCAGCCTCTAATTCTGGATCATCTTGTAGCAGAGTGGCAAACCTGTTTGAGATGAAAGTGGGGGAAAGTGGTTCTGGAACAATATTATTTGTTTCTGCCAGATTTTGAAGGAGTACAGTATCCGAAGTAAGGATATTCATAACCGAGTTATTCACCACAGCTGGAATATACAACTCAGGATTGTTTATCCTTGATGTAGAGGCATGATTATTATCCAAGCCAGAATCAATCAAATTTATGGGGGAATCATCTAGATGAATAGGTGATAATCCATTGTCATTTGTAGGTTCAACTATTTTTTCCCATTCTCTTCCACTGAACTTCCTTATTTTTTATATCAGTTTTATCTTCTTGCATAAGATCTGGCCGTAAGGCTATCCTAGAGTCGTTCCTATTCCCCTTATACTTAGGGCCAGAAGCTTTAGCCAGGTTTTTAGGCTTGAAGTGGGTAACAGCAGGGTGGTGAACAGAATTAGTACCATTTGAAGCCTCAGGATGATTAGCTCTACACTTATCCTCTGAATGACCCAACTTAAAACATGTTTTACAATAATCAGGGAAATCCTCATAGAAAATACTGTAAGCTTTGTTACAAGCAATAGAACCCAATCTTATTTTTGTTGGTCTAGGTTTGCACACATCCATTTCCACACATAACCTAATTGTTGATGGTCTAGTTAAATTTTTTGTGGGAATGTCAGTGAAGAGTAATTCGCCAATTGCCTTGCCAATGTGATTTAAAACTGAAGGGTGGAAGAAATGTACCGGGGGAAACTCGACCGTGAGCCACACCGGTGCTAAGGAGGACTCCTCGTCATAGTCAAAATACTTGGTCCATTTGAGAACCCTCATGATGTTTCCCCCCAGCGACCAGGTACGCTTTAGCCAGCATCTATGGTAATCCTCATCCAGGTCGAATGTGATTCGGACATGGCGAGAATCCATAGCCGCGATTTGAGCTTCTCCTTTGAAACCAATCGTCTGAAATTGCTTTCGGATGAAATCCATGGTCGGTCTGCCCCTGCTAAACTTCCCAATTAATGCCTTCGAAAAGGGAATTGCCAGTTGATCAATCTCCTCTTCCGGATACAAAACCGCGATCTCTCCCTTGAAATTGAAGTGTGGGTGGAGCTCAATCGGGTCGGGTGTAGGTTGGTGTTGTTTCAGTTTGTCCGCGAAGGACGGGCGTTGGGAGTTGGTGGTTTGCCACGGCGGTTCCGCCATTCCGGCGGATAGCCGTTGGAAAGCCGTTACAAGAAGAAGATAGGGAGAAGAGAGATGTCAGAGTGTTTTCTAGAGAGATGTATACGAGTCGAGAAAGACCATTCTGCCACTTAGTGTTTCATTTGCCATTTGTATTAACACTTTAGTATTCGATACTGCTTGCCCCAAGTAATCAAATATTTTCTTTAATTTTTTTTAAAACTTCAACCATTTATACTAATTAGAATAGTTAAATATCTAAATTTTGAGTGATTTTTATGAAATGATATGGGATATTTTCATTTACACAAAATTGTCAACGATGAAATTCTTAATTATAAACTTTGTGATAAATTGAATGGCAATATACAAATATAACCTTATACTTGAGTACATGTCAATATAAACCTCAGATAATTGAAACTACAAAAACATCCTAACTAGTTGATGAAAGTGTCAATATAATTCTCTGGTGGACAATCCGGCGGTGACTTAATTTAAAATGATCAAAATACCCTTTGACCCAAAAACAGAAAGTGAGTGAATAGTTATACCCTTACCACCACCTCTGCTACTCCGTCACCATCGCCGCTCTGCCACCACTCCACCACCGCTCGTGCTCTTCTCTTATTCTCTTCCTTCTCTATTTTTTTCTTCTTTCACTGGTGCTCGCTGGTTACTCGCTGCTCACCCTCTCCCCTCCCCGCTACTTGAGATCTAAGGTGTTTCCAGAATGTTTTTCGGGGGCGCTTAGATCGGGCGGAGGCAAAGGTGTGTAGTGGAGCTAGGACTTACCGCTGGGTAGCTGCTGGGCGATGGGTTATAGACGGCTCCGGCGGAGATGAGCGATTGAGGGTTATATAAACAAAATATATTGGTTGTGTAGGGTGTGGAATGTTGTACAGGATGGTGGGGAAGGTGTTTGTGGGCGGTGTGTGGTGGCGGGGCGCGGTGGTTAGAGGCGGAGGCATTGGCCCAGCTCTTCAAAGGCAGTGCCCGACGATGTGTGTGGTGAGAGTGAGTCCAGCCATGTGTGTGGTGAGGGTGAGGTCGGTGGTTGTACTTAAGGGAAAAATTATCCACTCAAATTTTCATAGGGGTAAAAAGTACTTTCACTAAATTCTGGTCTAAATCCGTCAGAATGGATAAATTTGCACTTACACTTACTATCTAGGATTATATTTACACTCTCAATTATCAAAAGGTTATACTGGCAGTTATGTGAATTAGGTAGGGTTATAAAACACTTTTCTCTAAATTGAAAGTACAAAGACTTTGGTGAGACCATTTCACCTAGATTATTTGAGACCAGGGTTCTATATGAAAATAAGAAAAGATAGAGGGCCTTCTATATAATTATATAGCTTATATATAAGCTAATTTCCCTTTAATTATACCTACTGCGGCTACACCCTTCATCGCTGCAGTGCTCCTCCCCAATGCCTCCTCCCCCGCCACACCTTTAGCGTGTCTCCTCCTTCGCCGAGCTTCTTCTTCTCCTTCACGTCTCTCCTGCCATGGTTCTCCTCAGCCCCGTTCCTCCTCCGCTTTGCTTCTCCTTTTCTAAAACCCTAAGTTCGTCGGTTGCTTTTATTTTATTTGCTTTCTAGCTTTAATTATTGATTTCACTACTACAAATTGAACCTATTGTAACATTTTTATTGTAATAATTATTAAAATGTTACAATAACTTATAAAGTGTTACTTAAACATTTGAAAAGTGTTACCTAAATATTGATATTAAGGAATAGTAACATTATGTGAATATTACTTGTAATTGTAATTATATTAGAATTCCTTTTCTAGTTGAGTATAGGTATTTTGTACCACTATATAATGTACCTCACAACATGAACACAAATACACAATTAATACCCGTAAATTCTTCATGGTACAGAGCATAAAATCCTGAAAACCTAAAGAATTTTTCTGTAATTTTCTGAGCCGCCGCCGACCGTGCGTTACCACATGCGCAATGCCTCCGTCGTCTGCCGCTAGCCGTAGGTTGCGGGTTCACCTTCGCCACTGCTACTTCCTACAGGCCGCTGTCGCTGATCCATTTTTGCCGTCCACAAATTACCGCCGATCTGTCTAGCCATGCATCAATCCACGCGCCGCCGTCCGATCCGCCGCTTTCGTATGCCTGCTACCTATCACCACAGTTGCCGATCTGCCACCAACGATCCGTCATTGAGGTTAACCGTTGATTGCTGATTTGTTTGCCCGTGTAATTCATGCAACTCCGGCCCTATTTCCACCGCTTCCGTGCACGCCACACGCCGCCACTGCCATTGCCTACCGTCAATCTGCTCACCACGCTGACCCGCACCCATGGCTGCTCCTGGTTCTAGTTCTGATGCCGCTGAGCAAGCCCGCATCGCTGCTGAAACCGAGGCTAATAAACTACCAAACCTCCATGTCCCCGATGTGATTTCAGCTTTACTCAAACAGTTGCAACTGCAATCTGGTGTTGGGGGTTCTGTTCCTACGGGTCGATCCATGCATGACCCTTACTTTCTAAGTACTACCGACAGTCACGATTTGTCCATCTGTCCCGTCATACTTAAAGGAGAGGAGAATTACCTAGAATGGTCTAATGCCATTTACGGCACTATGCTTGCAAAGAAGAAGAATGGTTTCATTGATGAAGCCATTACTAAACCTCCAGAAAATCATCCTGATGTGGTTGAATGGTCTGAAATTAATGCTACCATGGTCTGTTGGTTCTTGCAGACTTTATATCTACCATTACGTTCTTCTACTACCTACCATGCCACAGTGAAGAGACCGTGGGATGATCTAAAGGCGTGTTTTATCCTTGGGAATGGTCTAATTTTTTTGCAAATGCGCTAAGAAATCCAGAACTGTCGGCAGAATGGTCAGACTGTTGCCATTTATTTTGGCAAATTGAAGAAGCCGTTTGGTGATTACAACTCACTTCGGCCTCCTTTAGTTTGCACCTGTGTAGCTTTTAAACCTGTGTGCACTTGCAACCATGCTGCCAACGCCTTCCTAGAACGTGAGAAAGATATGACATACCAATTTCTCATGGGTCTTGACGAAGGCTATCATACCTTGCAATCCAACATCATGACCACCTATCCACTTTCACCAGTCATACGTGTATATGCCCTTGTTGCTCAAGAGGAGAATCACAAAGCCATTGTTCAGTCTCGCGAAGCTTCAACAGACTCTATGGTGTATGTTGCACTACATCCACCTCCTCAGGGTTCTTCGCCATCTGTTCTCACTTCAGCTGATCGCAAGAATATGATATGTTCACATTTTAATCGCAAGAGCCATGACAAAGATACTTGTTTCAAGCTCATCGGAGTACCAGATTGGTTTAAAGAATGAACCAAAAGAACTGGAAGACGGCGCCAACTCAGCCGACCGCCGCCGCCAGGAACGGCGGATCAGCCGGCGGCGGCCACCCGGTTCCACTCCCATTTGCTGGAGCTGTCGTGTCTCCTCCGGGACACGCCGCCGCAGCCTATTGGAATACTCTTGCCTGTTCTGATTTTGGTCATGCTCTGTTTGATGACCTTTGAAGTACGACCCTATATTTATTTAATCAGTTTAATGCTGTGTGTGACCATGGGTCAGGTAAGTCTACTTTACCATGGATTCTGGATACGCGAGCCTCATATCACATGACCAGTGACAAGGGTTCTCTTATTGATATTACTACTGTTGTTCATTCCGTTAATGTTGTACTACCTGATGGTTCTGTGTCATCTGCTACACAATATGATTCTATTCTCTTTGAGGATGTTACTCTTACTCATGTGCTCTACATACCCTCTCTGCAATGCCATTTATGATCATGTTCTAGATTGTTATCTGCATTAAAATGTCTAGCTTTGTTTACTAAAAATTATTGTATTTTACATAAAATCAGTACGGGGACTGTAATTGGTGTGGGCGAACAGCAGGGGGGGTTTATTGGCTTTGTCTGCTAGATACGAATGTTCATTCTCTTATCTCGTAGTCCATTTCGACCGTTGCTTCAGTTTCTTCTTGTAATTTATGGCGTCAGCGTCTTGGACATCCCTCCTCTACGGTGTTGTCTTCTGTTTCTACTCTTGATTTTAGCACAAATAAAGTTTTTGTTCCTTGCTCTGTCTATCATAGAGAAAAATAAGCTAGGCATAGGTTTTTTTTAGCAGTTCAAATGCTACTTATTTATTTGAATTAATACATTGTGATGTTTGGGGTCCTTATAAAACACCATCTTCTAGTGGTGCATTTTATTTTTTAACAATAGTTGATGATTACTCCCACTTTATTTGGGTTTATTTGTTAGTTGCTAAGTCTGATGTAGCATCTAGATTTATTGAATTTTGTGTTTTGATCAAGAATCAGTTTGGCCGTGTGATTAAGTGTGTCCGGGCTGATAATGGTACAAAATTTATACCTTTGAGATCATACTTTGTTGAGTCTGGGATCATTTTTGATACATCTATAGTTGATACACCACAACAGAATGGTCGTGTTGAGCTCAAGCATCGCTATTTGTTAAATGTGGCTCGTGCTTTATGCTTTCAAGCCAATCTGCCTATTGAGTTCTGGGGAGAATGTGTTCTTAGTGCTGCTTACTTGATCAACCGGACACCCACAAAGCAACTTGATAGGCGAGCACCTTTCGAATTGCTTCATAGACTTCCTCCGAATTACAAAGCTTTGCTCGTATTTGGCTATTTGTGTTTTGCCTCCTACATTCCCAGATTCCGTGACAAGTTTGCTCCGCGAAGTCGGAGATATTTGTTTCTTCGGTATCCTGCCGAAAAGAAAGGTTATCGTAATTTTGACTTGGAAACCCGTACTTTCTTCAACAGTCGGGAAGCTGATTTTTGTGACCAGTTTCCTTACATACCAGAGGCCTTACAATCGTCCGTCCCATCACCGGAGACAGTCCCCTCACCGCTAGCTCCTTCACCATCGATGGTCATCTCCTCACTGCCAGCTCCCTCATCGCCGACAACAAGCTTCCCGCCACCAGTTCCCATACTTCCGATGCCTTTAATGTCAGACGTGCCACCGCCAGCCGACGTCTTTCTGCATGCACCGGCCGAGCTGGACACCCGTGACTCACCAACCGCTGCCGTACTCCACGTGCCACCAGATGATGATGTCCACACACCTCCACCTACATAGGTGCCTCCTCCACCTACCTCACCTCCACCGCCAGCTTCGTCGATTCAGAATTCGGCGTTGTCTTCTTCGGCTGAGTTGCCAACTGTTCGACAGAGTGGTCGTCATTGTCGACCTCCTACTTATTTGTACGACTATGTCTGCTCCGTTGCTAATATTAACAACCCCTCTAACTAATACAACCACACCTGCGATATCACATTCCTAAAGTGTTCTCTATCCTTTAACTGATTTTGTAAATTGTGATAAATTTTATAGTACGCATTTTGATTTTTGGGTGCAGTAACTTCTAGTTAATATCCCACCACTTACTCTGAGGATTCCCAATATTCTCATTGGCGTGATGCCATGGCTGATGAGATTAATGCACTTGAGCTTGTTTTCACTTCCTCTACATAAGACTGCCATTGGATGCAAATGGGTGTACTGTACCAAGTTTAAATCTGATGGTTCCATTGAGCATCACCAGGCTCGTTTGGTGGTTCTTGGAAATTTCCTGAAAGAAGGTATTGACTATACTTAAACATTTGCTCATGTTGCAAAGATGAGTTCAGTTCGTCTGTTTCTATCCATTGCAGTCGTTCGTGGTTGGGAAATTCACAAGATGTGCACGATGCTTTTTTCATGGTGATTTACATAAGGAGGTATATATGCGCCCTCTACCAGGCTATCATGTGCCTCCTGGTTAGGTTTGTCGGCTTTAAAAATCTCTTTATGGTCTTCGCCAGGCTCCTCAAAATTGGTTTGTAAAGTTGGCTCAGGATTTTCTTGTATTTGGTTTTGTCCAGACGAAGGCAGATTACTTTTTATTTTCTTTTACTAGTGGTTCAGTTTCCTTGCATGTTCTTGTCTATGTGGATGATTTGGTCATTGCTGGTAGTTCTTCATCGCTCATCTCTGAATTCAAGAAGTGCTTGAGCACTTGTTTTCATATGTATGATCTTGGTACAAAGTATTTCTTGGGTATAGAGATTTCTAGAACACCGGATGGGATGATTCTCTCGCAAAGGAAATATGCCCTGGATATTTTATCTGACACAGGTTAGTCGGCTTCTAAACCGACTAAATTTTCCCATGGAGCAAGAGCATTATCTTTCGAAGGTTGAAGGACCTCTATGATGGCCCTAAGCAGTACCAGCGACTGGTGGGTCACCTCATTTACCTCACTATCACACATCATGAGCTAAGTTATTCACTTTATACGCTTGCGCAGTTTATGAAGTCTCATTGTGTTCCTCACTGGAAAGGTGCCATACGTGTTCTTCATTATCTGAAGAGTCATCCCGGTCAAGGTTTATTTCTCTCTTCCCGTAGTTCTTTACAGTTGACTGCTTATTGTGATTTCGATTGGGCTGCCTGTCTTATCACGCGACGATCATTCTGATACTTTGTGACCATTGGTGATTTTTCGGTTTCATGGAAGACCAAGAAACAACCTACAGTTTCTCGTTCTTTTGCTGAAGCGGAGTATCATGCTATGGTTATTGCATGTTGTGAGTTGCTGTGGATTAAGTATTTGCTTAGGGACTTGGGTGTTGTGCAATCTACTCCTATGCGACTAATTTGTGACAGTCAATCTGCGCTCCACATTGTGGCTAACCCGGTGTTCCACGAACGTACAAAGCATATAGAGGTTGATTGTCATTTCGTCCCATAAATTCTTCACTTGAAATGTGTTCCGTTATATCTAATGCAACATCACCTAAGGTAATAATTGTAAAAGTGTTGCAATAATATCAACTTAGTATTATTAGCACATAAAACAATAATTTCACAGTGTTATATTAGCTTTTAGTGTGTAGTAGTGTTTTCAGCTTTGATGCGGTTATTTAATCAATTTTATGTGATGTTTTTGTTTCTATAAACCACTGCAGCAGTTTCTGAATCAGAACAGGATAAGTGTTTCTAGATTTAGGGGATTTTCTTCTCTGCTCTCGAGTGCTGAAACTCAACCGCTCTAAGGATTGTTCATAAAGCTCTTATTAAATCTAGAGGTATTAATTTCCTATTTTTCCAGAAATTCATGTTCCTGATTATTTTTTTCCCATTCTGAGCACGTTAATCTGCTCTACTTTCTTATTTTACGCGTTTATATATTAATTTGTTACCAAATGATTTGGAATGTATATATATAACGTGTTGGTTAGTTTCATTAGTTTATTGTTTTATTTGATTTTTTATGTTATTCATTTATATAGTCTATACATTTATAATGTCTCAATAGATTAATGAAGCCTGAGTATTACAATGTGGCTCAATAGAATTATAATGTCTCAATGGATCCTTTCTTGTATTTGTTAATTTAAAATTTCTACCTTGGGTATTACAAGTACTCCCTCTGTACCAATTCAACCTGCAAATTTTGACTTTCAACAGTTAACTCAAAAAATGCTTAAGCTTAATATCTTTTATTTAGGATAATTAAAACTTGTAAAAAGTTGATATTATAAAAATATATGTAATAACGAATCTAACAAGGTATCACTCAATAATATTTATACTTATACACCTATTCAATTTTGGGGTCAAAATTAAATTTTTTTGACTAAATGAATAGTTAATTTGCAGATTGAATTGAAATAGAGGGAGTACAATTTGTTAATCTTATTTGTTGTTAATCTAGTTATTTTTATCTTGATTCTGTGTTTTTTTAATGGCATTGCAAGTACAGAAGTCTTGATCGAAATAACTTGAGTGGCATAGGCTTGATTGAAAAGCCTCACAAATCTCATGGAATTGTACACTTTTCATGCTTATAATGGGGTTTTGGACTGAGCTGAATTAATAATTAGAACCGAATAAAAACCAAAATCCCCCATAATGAGGAGATTAAAAAGGGTTGAATTCTTTCAATCCGTGGGACCGGATTCTAAATTGAGAACCGTCCCAATTCTGCCAAAATGGCAGCCTTCACGTGGTGTGGGTTCGCGCATCATATTAGTGAGATGGACTACATAAGATGATAACACTCTAGTCAGCTCTTGGTAGGGGTGGGCATCGGTTCGATTTAATCGGTTTTCGATTTATTCGGTTCGGGTTATTCGGTTTTGCCCCTAAAAAACCCAAAACTGAATCTGACCCAAATTATCCGAACCGAATTCGGAATTCGGTTTTGGTTTGAAACTGAATTCAACCCGAATAAACCGAATTGACTGTATTTTTTTAAAATAATTTCTAAAATTGAATAATTTAATTTAAATTAAATAAAAATATGTAATCTAATTTCTACATTATCAAAATCAAGTTTTCAAAATAAAAATACAACAAGTATAATAAAAATTCAACCATAACAATTTGAGCGTTACATTTAAGGTTAAAGAAAAATAGCTTGTTTTAATATTCATCTTCAAATCCTTCGCATTCTTCAAACATTCAAACACTCCACATTCACATTCACATTCACATTCACCTTCAAGCACTCCACAAATGTACTTAGGGCAACTTATGTTATTTACTTATTACCCCAAATTTACTTAGAATTTAGAGTTTGGTGGGGTGGTGGTGATTGGCGACGGGAGAGGGTGGCCGATGGCTGGTGGCGAAGGTGGTGGTGGCGGAGGGTGGCCGGCAGTGGTGCCTAGCGGCGGGAGGTGGGTGTTGGCAGTAATAGGAGGGGTAAAATGGAGAAAACTTAAAATATCTGAGGGAAAATTTGTCTTTTCTGGTCCGGTCTACAACCAAATAGGTGAGTTAGTGCCGAAATATGGCAGGAAGGTTATATCGGCACAATTCATCATAAAGTTAGGGTAAGTTTAGCACTTTATGGTTTTACAAAGTTATATTGACACTTTCATCCTAAAGGTAGATTTAGCAAAGCATTTAACCATTTGTTTTTACTATGTTATATAGTTGTAGCTAAGGTCGTTATGAATGATCCCACTGTTTCAATATTTTAAAAACATTCACGTTAGATGTTATGATTATACTTTCTTTCTTATGCATATATTGTTAGTTTGGTTATTTAGTTTATTAGTTTATCATTTTTAAAACAGAAATTGAGAAGGATGCTGTTACTGATAGCAGTGTAGTACTGTTAATTTTAGCATATTTTTTTGTTCTTCGTTTTGTATCATTAGCTTAATTATTAGAATAGAATATAATACTATTGACGAATGTGTCAATAGTTTGCTGATGAAGCGGTTGAAACACCAAAATATACCATCTTTTGAACTGTTGAATGATGAAGAATTGGTTGGCAATCTAGGAGTAGTGTCCACAACTACTGGAATGAAGGATTTGGCTGGCAATGTGGGAGCGTCCACAATTGTGCAACCCCTGAAGAAAGGGGACAAAGTTGTTTCCAAGAAGTTAATAAAGTAAAAAAAGTAGATTAAATTGGTGATGTAATTGAAGGTTTTAGTTTGGCAGTATCTGAATGATGAATGATTTTAATTTTTTTTGTTAATTGTGAATATTGAATTTCCTAGAATGTTGAATTTGTTTTGTTTTAATGGATTATAACTTGTAGTTTTTTTAATGAAACTTTCCGAATTGGATTAGTTTGATTTATCTATTTTGTTCGGATCTTTATTTTGTTATTCAAGTTTTATAGTCTAACTTGGAAATGCTATTTGGTTGTTTAATTTAGTCTGTCAAATTAAATATTTTTCTGATGGTTAGTTCATGTATCCTTTTCTTTGGTTCACTGATTAGGTTTGAGTTTACTGATTCGAATTTGTCCTTTATTTCCATATGTTGTTTTTGTGTTACAAGTTATGGTTGTGATTTTTATGATGATTTAACACTTTGGTTCGATATTAATTATTTAGTTCGAACATTACAAATTTTATAATTATATGATGTGGTTTACTTTGTGTTCTTCATATATATATAGGCATTTAGTTCATTTATTATAATCATTAGTTAAAATATACTGCTTGTTGGGGTTTATTGATTTTAACATTATTTTACTTATTTGAACTTCAATTGTTAGTTCGGGTGTTTAAGGCACTAGAAGAGCAATTTAAATGATTAGTTTCAGGATTTTAGTAATGTGTACAAAATAATAATCTAAATACAATATAAAATTGAATCTCATAGGTCTAGACCTCTTGTTGCTTTGACAATGTCTCAGTTACTTGTTAAGCATCTCCTCCTTCAATATCATTCATGCGCAACTTGTTGACGTAGTTGAGATGATCCTTTTGATAAGTCACTCAAACTAGTGACACAATCGGTTCCTACAAATATATATCATTTATAAACTAAAACCATTAGCAAATACAAACTCATTACATCAATTTTTTAAGAATTTAGTTTGTGTATGAGAGGGCTTAGTTCGGCTATCCTAACCATTTATCTATTCATCGATAAATATGTGCACGCATGTATAAATATGCATGGAACCTATTTTTTTCCGAATTTCAACGCTGATGTTTCAACTTTCTGTGTCGTGACTCGATTCCAACATTGGATTAGAAATCTGAAAGGTGCAATAGATCGACAGTTGAAAGTAACCCCTCGTGTTTTGGTACATTAGATGGTGGCTTATTTTTAATCACCGTTAATTATGTACCATTAAACAGAGGGTTAACTTCAAACCCGTGAATTTGGCTTTCGTAGCTATCCAGTGATTGGGCATCCTTCCGACCCCTTGTCCCGATCTCGAAACATATGAAGAAATAATGATTCCGAGACTGAAACTTAAAAATACCGTCCAACGACATTGTTAATGGACATTCCTACACTAGTGTGCATTAATTTGACAGTAGCATAACAAAATATCAAATCGAGGAAGGTAAACAAAATAATGTCCATCCACATGTATATAACTTGGAAAATATAATAAACATTTTGATAAAATATATTTTATATAATAAAATCCATTATGGATCACTATATTTAATTTTGTTTCTATTTGAACCTCAAAATATGATATTATCTTGGTCATTGATAAGTTGGGAGGCTATTTAGTGAGAAGGACTGATGTTGGAGTATAAGGAGAAATATGATGAAATCGATTGTTGCAAAGTTTTAGCAATTTTAGGATATATTTGGTGTTTGGTATCCAAATAACTACTATGATACTTTTTTCGAAAGGGAATTGAGCTAGCAAATGCAACATAATTCCTAGATGTCAGTTATTAGCATTCTTTTTGACAATCTGAGATCATTTCAGACCTCGAAATGACCTTTTAATTTTTCCTGATTTTATTTTTATACTGTTCAATAATTCCATTCTTGATCAAATTATATTTCCTATTTCCTTTAGAAGAATATTTAAAAAAAATTCTTATTATGTTTTCTAATCTCAGATTAGGAAAATAATTATGTTTCTACTTTCATCAAAAGAATATTGTATTTCTAATTTCTAGTAGCTACAGTATATATTAGTATAAATCGAAAGAAAATTTTGATTTTTTAAATATTTTAATTCAATAATATTTTACAAATTTTATATTCCTTCTTGATGGATTCTAAAATTTATCCATTTGATGTTTTTCTCCACATATTATAACTTAAATTTACCTTTATAAATCCTATATTTTTCAACTGCATCAAGAAGTTTGATGCTAGGCTTGATTCGTAAATGAATTGGTGGAGGCAAATATAGGACCCCGATTGTTCGATCCAGTTATCATACTATATCCGTTTCATTAAATGTGACACCATAGTCTTATCTTCTTGAATTTAAGTGAATGAAATGTGTGGATGAAATTGAATTTAGAAAGATAAAAGTAGAATGAGTGGATGAAATTGAAGAAATCTTGCCGTAAAAGGAAAATGTGCCCAATTCATAAAAAAAAGGAAGGTGTGTCACATCCAATGAAACGGAAAGAGTAATAAAGATGGGAAATGTGTGGTAAGATAGTTGGAAGGAATTTCTTAATTGTAGCAATGTCTTGTTTTGTTCTTGTAGACTATTTATCGAGAAAGGAGAGTAAAGACGGCACCAGAATATCCTTATTGAAACTTAATGGTTGACCAAAACATCTATTTTAAAAAAACTATAATGTTAGTTTTGGGTCTAATAGTTTAGTGTTATTTTGCAAGTAGTCCTTAAAACATTGAATAACTTTTCGAAGTCAATAACAAAATTTGAATTACATTAACTAAGAATTGATGTGTTTTTTAATCGCGATCTGGTACCCAAACACTGCTTTAACATGTTAAACTTGTAAAACAAACTCTTCGAGGGTGGTTGAGGGAAGAAGCTCTAATGCCAAAGTTAATCCAAAAGTATTCGATTTGAATATTGAGAATTGAATGAATAGAATGGATGAATACATTGGTATTTATAGGGACCGGTTCCCGAGAGTTCTCCCATTCATATTGAGATAATTGTGAACATTCCAACTAGGAATATGTGTCTTACCATTATAGAATTACCATAAATTCAATATACCATAATTGTACCTGAAAAATGAGTGTATTTCGTGGATAGAATCATAATTGGAGACCTTCCCTTTGGATGATGGGCTTTAGTCCAACAGAATATAGTGGCATGACCTTTGACTCATGTCAAGAATGGTAGCATGACCTTCGACTTAAGGGAGCTTCAACTCCAACCCTTATCAATAGCCCCCGAAGAGTCAAAGGTTTAGTTTCGGCGAGGACCTTTGCCAAAATCTTATATGTGATCTGGTTTATCCCGATCGTTCCATTGATTACATTCTCCACCACATGATTTGTTTGTGGCTCTTCACTCTATATATATAGCCAATTGTTGTCACGCTGCTTTCGATTTGGATTCTGCTATTGACTTCAATCGCTTGGTCATCCTTCCTTGCTCGAGAAGGAAGTGTATACTCTTGAAAAATTCCGCAACTGATGCATCTTTCAATCTCAGTATTCAGCTAAAAACATTCTTCTCTGTCATGCCCCCGATCTTTGTTAAAGTCACAATAATCATTCAAGGACCTCTTATTTGGATCACCTGACATCGGAGCATGAGGCTAAATGATATGCTGATTGACGGCTAGGATATGTGTCCTCGAGTGTGGTAGTGAGGTGTATCATCCTACCTAACTTTTCTAGCGGACTTGGTCATTTCCCACATCTCAAGTCAATCTTGTTGTATGCTCTCTTACATTTAGTTTCTTCTTCCATTTTAGAATGTATTTCCACAACGCCCTAAAGCTGCTGAATGGTGGTTGGGGGATTGGCCACAAGATTTTTATGTAACTTTCTATCAATCATACCATTCATGTATTCCGAGATGACCATCGACTACGTCTGGTCCACAACTTCCAAAATCTCTTCCATGTAATGCTTGTAAAAAGCTATTGTTGATTCATTGGGATTATGCCAAAGATTCAACAGGTTTGTCATAGTTTTGGTGAAGCTCCCCAGTTGGTAAAAGTGGGTTAACATGCTTTGGCTGAAAACCAAAACTTGTTAAACTTCCCCCAAGGCAGAGAATAGAATCATAGCAATGTCTTCCCCCTGAGGTTACAACCCAACAATTTGCACTTATGTTAGGAGGAATGCTCCGCGATTCCATGACCTGATGGTAGGTAATTAGAAATTACCCTGGATATGTTTCTCCACTGTAGACAAGAGTTGATGGGTGACTTCTGCATAAGATCCCATGGCATTGTTGATATAGATGGTATGATCCAGTAGACAAGAGTGTATGATCCATTGTAGAAAAGAGGGTATGATCCATTGTAGACAAGAGTGTATGATCCATTGTAGACAAGAGTTCATGTCCAGCTGACTGGATCATACGCTCGAGTTCCTGGTCGATAGCACTAACCTTCAAATTTTCAACCCATTTTTTGATCCGTGAAGCAGTATTTAAGTGAATTTTAAGTATGAACTGCACTTATTGGTGCCTTAATTCCGATGGATACAACGTGGGGAAGTGGAGTAACCCATAATGAAGGTCGCGAGATTTTTCATGCATAGGGATCTAGCCTCAAATACTTTGGTTAGGGTGTCGACCATGTAGGGTAAGACTAATGAATGATCCACATATATGTTGCGATGGATGATTTTTTGTTGGTTGGATTGCGGTTAACATTAGTGGTACCATAGGGTTTGAGGAAAAACCTATACCGATGGACTCATTTGACGATTATGGCTGTGTTACCACCATCTGTGGCTGTATAAAGGTTTGGTGGTGCACCAACCTTAGTAGTGTGGTTGTGAGAAACCATGTATTCCCGCCTGCATGTGGGGAGGGAGGAGGTTGCCGGGTTAGATCCCTACTGCCATAAAGGCGTATAAAAGGCGGCTAAAAATGTTCTCCGGATTTTGCGATGGTTAAACAGTGTTTCTCCTAGTTTGAAAGCCGACTAGTGCCACCATGGGAAGGGGGGCTACACTAATTTTTGAGGAAGTCATCAAACTCTACCAATCTGAATCAGAGGCACTTCTTCTCAATGTCTAGTTCAAAATGGGTTATTGTTCCTGATGCAACCTTGGATACCGGTCGAGTAGTTGCTCCCGCCATTTTTGCTGGTTGTTGATTGTCGGTGGTATACCGTCTATTGATGGCAAATATAATGTTTTCGGTGGTAGACTATCGTGCTTAATTCTTTTCAAGGACGTTGTTGAACAAGGTGTTCGGTTGTTGACAATTGTGTCCCATTGATTATGCCAATCGATGCGTATCAAACCGCGATGTGATAACCAAACCTTGCTTCAACGCGCAGAACCTCCAAAAAAAACTCCACTGGAATGGCCGGGGGAAGAAGCTCCAATGTCAAAGTCAGACCAAAAGTATTCCATCTGAGTATTGAGAATTGAATGATTAGAATGGATGAGTACGTACCTTGGTATATATAGGGGTTAGTCACTGAGAGTTCTCCCTTTATATCGCGGTAAATATGCACATTTCATACAAGAATAGATTTTTTACCATAAAAGGATTACCATATTTTAAATCCACCATAATTTTACCTAGAAAAAAGGGTATTCTGTAGATAGAATCAGAAATAGATATTTTCACTTTTACTATTCAGCTTCGGCCCAACTCATGTTTATATAGTGACATTACGTATGGTCTAAGAGGGATTTCCGACCCTTTAGTGGATTGTAATTTTACGTCTGATATGATACAGTGTGGCTCGCATCAGAGGCTGATGTCTAAGTATCTCGTCGGCAGAGGTCCAAGACAGGAGCCATCAGCGACGAGGGATGAATGTTGGGCTGGGCTAGGGTCGAATGGGTTGGGGAGGAGATCTGGTCCATGATGGGGGAGTTGGCAACACCAGCGGAAGGGTTTTTCGCACTGGAAAAACAAGGGAGGTTTTCATCGGAAAGACAAAGCATAAGGGATGAACGCTGGCGGGGCTGGCTTTTCTGGAAGTGCGTTGGAGAGGTGATGACGAGGGAAAGGTTATGGGTAGAAGTGGTTGGGCATAGATTTTCTGGCGAGGTCTATTACTACCGGCCGTGCTTAACGGCGAGTGATGCGAGGAAAAAGAAGATTTAGGATTTTCAAATTTTATTTATTTTTATTTAATTAAGTATTATACGTGTATGTATTGCATTAGAGCGTGTGTATAATAGTAGAATATTGGGCATGATTTAGCAAAAGTACGATGTAATCCATCTTAAACATAAAGTGTATTAAACTTGTGATTACAGTTACTTTAATTTATTATAAGTAATAAATTGTCTTCTCAAACTCGGAGAAAATGTGAAAGGCATTTTTTTAAACAAATAGTCGGACTCCTTCTCATTAATAAATAGAAATGGGTTACATTTATGGTTGATCGTATGCACAATCACTAGTGTTCGTATATCTACTTTTAACTGGTAAACTAGTAATACGCTAGTCTATTCTATTATACTTGATTAACTGAAAAACTTTAGAACACCATAACTAAAATGAGAAAATCCTAACTATTACAAGGTGGGATAAAATCCCACATGGCTTGCTCATTGAGGGTGAGTGGGGTGAGCCTCCTCAGTTGAGCTCCAGACCGACACGGTGTATCAAAACTTACTCCACGCCAACTTGGCGTATAGAGACTTAAAGACCATCCTTTATTAGGGAGGTAGAACCCAAGTTGCGCCTGGTTAGTCGAACACAACACTCTGATTGCCTTGGTGGCTAACTACACTACTACTGAACTGAAATCGGGGTAAAGACACACCAGGTATGGGAGACCGGAGACAAAACAACCAAACCCAACCCTATTCGGACGGATATGAGCTTCTTCTCCGTATGGCAGCGACCGAGCGCCGCCGCTTTGTCTTCATCGTCTGGTCATCTTCTCCGGGAAGGCCAACACCGACTTCTTCTTCGCTCGTTGATATGGCCACGCCTGAACTCATTCTCCGATTTCAGGCCCAATTGGTCGTCTCTACACCGATCAATTTCAGTTAACTAATAAACCTACTAAAAAGGGAAAGAAAAAATACAGCTAGGGTGGGGAGGGGCCGCCGGTCTGCTGGATCTGGTGGTGGCGGCGTCCCCTCAGGCAAGGGTTTTGAGTTCGCCTTTTGGCTTGTTGGGTAAGGAAAGTGCGAGAGAGGCTTAACAAATTTTCACAGAAAAAGGTTTATTCCCGGTGAAAGGCATTTACCGTGGAGGTTTCACACCCATTCCTATCAGAGTGATGATGAATTGATTAACTGTAACTTAAAATTCAACATACAAATACTGAGCTGTTGATGGCCACCATAAAGAACTTTTAAAATCAGAGAGTAAAATTTTATACAATGATTGATTACCATGATAATTCTACGTTCTTAAACTCATTTTTATATTAGGATTCACTTTTACCACTTATAAAATGAATACGTAGTACTTACGTTTGCAAAGCCAAAGTGTTAGAATATCACGAAACGGTCTTCTCAGGGTTTAAGTTTCAACCGTACATTTTAAGGAATCTTACAATCTTTTATTAAGCGGCTTCTCATTTTGAAATATGAGAGAGACATGTCAGCCAAAAACCAGCTGATTGTACAACTCCCCAATCTTTGGAAACTTTCATCTAATTAATTTTGTACCAAGTTGCCAATTTGGCATGCATCAGCAGCTTGATTTTTTTAAGCTTTCAATAATCCCTACTCTCACCTCTATTTGCACTGCCATTATCACTCTGTTTAACAAACATGTTTGACCGTTAATATTTTTACCTATGTATAATAATGACAAATAAAAAATTAATGGTTAGAAACTACTTGTTACGACGAATTGAACAATACCATATACGACAATGCAATGGTCAATTCCCTCTCTAACTTCTCTCTTCTCTAAAATCCTCCCTCTGAAAACTTCTCTAACTGCCGATAACGGCTAGTTACCTGAAAATCGCCACCCTCTCTCCATCATGGCGGCTCCACCACAAGGCGAGAGTCTGCCCTCTTACCTCCAGTCTCGACGACACTCTCGCCACTCGCTCAATCACCATTCATCACTCCCTAACTACATGAACCTTCATCCTCTGCGCCAATTCAAAGGCGAAACGGCGTGTGTATCTTCCCACAGATTGAAATTGAGGAAATGACTATCCCATTCAATCATGCCCAAATCGGAAATTTTTTGAAGGGGAGACCAACACTGGAACTGATTAGAAAAGAAATGAAGAAGATAGGTCTTCAAGCAGATTTCCAAGTTGCTGTGATGGATTCAAGGCATGTCCGTCTCATGTTCAATCAAGAAAGTGACAGACACAAAATCTGGAGTAAACCGGTATAGTATCTTGGTACTCATTCCACGCGAGTTTTTAAATGGACTATTGATTTTGATCTTGATGAAAAGCCGCCTTTTGTACCTATTTGGTTTAACAGAGAATACCCTCCAACCCATTACTTCCATCCATCGATATTGAAAGAGATTGGAGATTCTATAGGGAAATTTATTCAAGTTGATTCACCAACCAAGAATCTAACTAGATCTTCTATTATTAGGATATGCGTAGAGTTTGATCTTAGAATCCCCTCCCAAACAGGATTAGGCTTGGATCTATTGCAAAGAATAAATGGTACAATAGTGTATATGAATCTAAGCCCTCTTACTGCTTTACCTGCCTAAAATTGGGACACATTGATTCTAGTTGTAGAAGGATTGTAAAGGGGGGTAAGCATGCTTCCATCCCAGCCCAAACCTCAGTTTCAGATTTACAACCTGTCAATGTTATAACCTACCAGAAATTTCCAATCAGGCACTTGGCCAAGGTTACAGTAAATCAGGAAGTGTCAAACTCTTCTAAGGTTGGACCATGACTAGTGAGTCTCCTAAAAAGCACAGGGATATAAGCAAAAAGACTACAGAAGTTTGGAAAAAGAAGGAAACTTGGTGCATTTCTAGTTCATCAGGACTTACTCCTATGGATAAAGAGATGGACTTAAGAAGTCAGTCCTCAGAGCACTTCCAAGATGCAGTCTCAGATGTTTCTCTCAATCATATCCAAGTGGAAAGCGATTCTACCTCAGTCTCAACAGATGAGGCTGGCTTGATAGCAAGTAGCAAGGACAAATTCATGAGCTCTCACTATAAGGATGACATTTGTCCTCTCTTTTCTCCTACACCTAAAGCAACAAGTTCCACTGATTTAGCATTAGTACCTTATGAGGAACCTATTTCAACTGAAAACTGTTTTGCCATACTGCTGGATATGCTTGAGGAAGATCATCTTAACAAGGTTATTCTCACAGATGCTGAAGGTGAGGAAGACCTGGAAAATATCAACTCTGAATGCTTAACCTATAACTCTGAAGATAGCTTGGACTTGGAAGGGGCAACAACTCTTCAATCAAACACTACATTTGAAGCTTCTGAACATGTATCATCAAGCCATGTAATCTCCATCCCTCCCAATAGTGACACTCCTGTTAAGTCCAAGGATAAAAGAGGCTCGAGCACTAGAATGAAGAATTATTTTACAGGCCTTAACATGATCCTAAGATCAGCTCACAGGAATAAGCCAAATTAATTTGATGATTAAACACACTATAATTTCTAACAAGTTAGTCTGGAATAGTAGAGGTTATAATAAATCTATCCCTAGAATTAAATCTCTAATAATTAGACATAAGATATCTCTTTTATACCAAATTGAACCAATGCATGAAAATAGGGAAATACTAAAACTTAAGATGAAGCTTGGATTTCAAAATCACTTAAGTGCTGATAATCAAAAAATCTGGATAATGTGGGATGATTCAATAACATGTAATCTCTACTCTCAGTACTCCCAATGTTTAGTGATGCGGATTATTGATAAATGGAATAGCTCTCCCTGGCTTGCTGTTTTTTCTATGCTAAGACTTTAAGATCTCTAAGAAGGCAATTATGGTTAGATTTAATGGACTTTCCACATGATCCTAAACTTCTGATAGGATATTTTAATGTCATAACTTCACAGTCTGAATACAAAGAGAGTAGTATCCCTAATCCTGATAGTATTCTAGATTTTAATGAACTAATTGATACTATGAATCTCATGCATGTTAATACTGTTGGCCCCCAATTTACATGCTCAAATAATAAATTACATTGTAGAGTGTATAAGAGATTGGATAGGTGACTGTGTATCCAGGACTGGAGCCTGTTATATCCTAATAGTTCCATCCAAATTTCAAATAGAACCTGTTCATACCATTCTCTTATGTTCCTGTCTATTCAGTCATCCCAAATAAGCTTACCTAAACCTTTCATATTTCAAATAATGTGGCTTAATAGAGAGAAGGAACTTAGACCTCTAATTGAACAAAACTGGAATCTTCTTTGCCATCTCAATGGCATGGAACTTTTCATTTTTAAACTTAGGAGACTTAAAACATGTTTGAAATGGTGGAACAAGGTAGGTTTTAGCAACATAAATGATAACATAATAAAAGCTGAACAAAAGGTTAGCCAGGCAGAAAATGATCTTCTGCTGCTGGATAATAAGCAGAATCATTGCAATCTTAACAGTGCTAAAGTATGGTTACTTAGAGCCTTAAAAGACGAATCCATTTTCTGGCAGCAAAAATCTAAGGTAAAATGGCTCGAACTTGGGGATAACAGTACTAAATTTTTCCATATGGATAATAAAGAGAACAACTCTAAAACACTAATAACTAAGGTCAAAAGCAGCTCAGGTGTATGGTTGACAGATCAGGCTAACATATCCCTAAAAGGTGTCACTTTTTTTCAGGAACGACTCACACTAAATCAGCTTGATCCCTCTGCTACTTACCCCAATAGATTCCTCCACTCCATTCCTCATGTTATCTCCTCTGTAGCCAATAGAGGCCTACAAAAGCTCTCAACCCTGAATGGGGTAAAAGATGTTGTGTTTCATTCCAATCAGGATAGTGCACCAGGGCCAAATGGATTCCCAGCAAAGTTCTATACTTTTTCTTGGGAGATTATCAAGTTTGACCTAATAGAAGCTGTGAATCAGTTCCTTTCAGGCTGTTCTATCCCACAAGCAATCTCAGCCACATGGATTACCTTGATTCCTAAAAAACTAACTCCATAATCCTTTGCTGACTATAGGCCAATTAGTCTATCCAACTTTTTTGAACAAAATCTTCTCAAAATTGTTAATGGAAAGATTGAGACCTTTTACGAAGGATCTAATCTCCAAAGAACATACGGCCTTTGTGCAAAATAGGGATATATGTGATAATGTTATTCAAATATAGCAGATGGTTAGATTTCTAAACACTAAATGTGAAAACAATAACCTAATTCTGAAATTGGACATGCATAAGGCATTTGATATGGTTTCATGGGGTTTTCTGAATTCAGTGCTTCTTAGATTTTGCTTCTCAGGTAAATTAGTGAAGGTGATCTTAATTAACATTTCCTCAGTCTCCTTTTCTATTCTGTTTAATGGTTTTCCTCTTGGATTCTTTAAAGCCTCTAGGGGTATAAAACAAGGTGACCCTCTGTCACCTTTTTTGTACAACATTTTTCAAAAACATTCTCAAGATCCCTTAAATCATATTTCCTTAATGGTCATTCGTAGTACTTCTACACTACAGCAAATGCCTCTAAGATTACCCATATTATGTATGCAGATGATACTTCAATCTTTCTGCGGGGAGGAGAACAAAACCTGAAAGCAATGAGAAAATTCCTTGATTCTTTTCAAATTGCTTTGGGTCAAGTGATCAACTATCATAAGAGTGAATACTTTCTGGGAAATAGAGCAGTAAGAGCACAACATAGGCAAGTTAGAGCTATACTTGGTATGTAAAAAATCCTTCCCTTTCAAATATTTGGGAGTGTCTATATTTACTGGTAGGAACAAATCCTCTAACTTACATGATGTGTTAGAACATATTGATGCTAAATTGAACAAATGGAAAAATAGATGGCTACCCCAGGCAGGTAAATTGGTACTGATTAGAGCTTGCATCTTATCTCTTCCAGTGCACATCTTTGCTACTGTGATTCCCCCTAAAAAGGTAATAATAATGATGGAGGGAAAGGTGGCTAAATTTCTGTGGGGTTTAACTGAAATTGGAAACAAAAGGGTATAGAGATCTTGGGAAAAATCTCATACCCACAGCTGAAAATGGTTTGGGTATTAGGAATCTTCACATCTTTATTAGGGTCTTTTCTTGTAAGTTATGGTGGAAACACCAACTGAATGATACAATCTGGACTTCTTTCTTATGGTATCTTCCAGAGTCCTCTAAGCCTTGTCATCTCTGGAATAGAATAAGCTCAGTCACTCAATTCAGTAATGGCAGCTCTATGATTATTCCTGAAAATGGTAGTGTAGTTTCTGGAATGGAAACTGGTTAGGGAAAGGTGCATTATACTACAAATGACCTATCATTAGAGTCTCTTTCCCTTAATACTCCCTAGCTAAGGTCATAGAGTGCAGATCTCAACTGATCACTCTTTTGGAGCCATATTTGTCTACCAATATTATTTCTCATTTGCAGGTCATTATGCTCAATCCAAAATTCAGAGACAGATTGGTGTGGAAACCTGCTATTGACGGGAATTTCACTATTAAAGCATCTTACAACAAATTGAGGGCATCAAGAAATAAGAGTCCATCACTGCAAAGGATCTGGAAAAACTTCATTCCAAGTAAATTATCTTTTTTCACCTGTAGAATCATGAATAGCCTTCTGTCTTTTGATGACATTCTCCTGAAATTTGGCTTTAATCTTCCCTCTAAATGTTGGAAATGTGAAAATGCAGACTCACTTGATCATTTTTACCATCAGTGTCAATTTGCACTAGAGATTTGGAATCAGGTTCATGTACTAATGGCTATACCACGGAGAACTTTCTCTTCCATATGGAATAGATTATCTTTTCATATCAATAACCCAGCCATTACCAGCTTCCATAGTAACATAATCATGATTCTTGCTCTATGCACTTTCTGGGAGCAGTGGAAAGCAAAAAACTCATTCATTCATAATTATTCACAGTGCTCCACTACTTCCATCGTTTCAAATGTTAAGCATTCTTTATTCTCCATTTTCCATGCTTTCCCTTTAAAAAGATCTTCCCATCTAGACACTTTCTGGACATCAACAGATTCAATCCCTATATGTCATTTTAAACCAAAAAGGAAACTTACTGTCTGTACTTGGAAACCTCCTGCTTTTGGTTTGAAATTTAATGTGGATGCAAGTTTCAAACCGGCTGAAATGTCCTCACATGGAATGATTTTTAGGGATGTGATAGGCAAAATGAATGTTGCTTTCTTTGTGAAAAAAAGGTTGGTTCTGCTGTGGAAGCAGAAATCATTAGCATAGAGATGGCTCTCAAATTTTCATCTGAAGCTAATATTTCCCTTTCTACCATATAATCTGACTGTAAAAATGATGTGAGGTATATTGAGGATCCTCTATATAATAAATGCAGACATATTAAGGACTTGCTGGGGGGTGGTTGTTAACTTGGCTCATATTCATAGGGAATCTAATTATGTGGCTAATGCAATTGCTAAATTGGGACATCTTTGGAATCCTCATCAAACAACATGTAAAATTGACTGGTGTAATTAGACTCTAGAACTAAAGGCTTGATCCTCTTGGATGCAAATCAGGCTCATAATATCAGAAATGTCAGCTATGATCCTTCATGATCTTTATGGTTCACAGCACATGCTACTAATTTAGCATGTTCAAGTCTTTTTTCTACAAGTGCATGTTCAACTCCTTTTGGTTTTCCATGCAGGAAGAGGTGTGGTTAGGGTAACATGTTGTGCTTAAAATTGTTCTGCACCGGTAGGAGGTCGTCGTCGTACCTCTCAAAGATACTATTTTTAAGCCCAATATGCTTACTAAATACAACTAAGTAGATAGTT